>CABFOQ010022636.1:7706-39446 GCA_900660455.1 Gephyroberyx darwinii
TCGAGATTTTTTTTCAAGATTTCAAGATGTTTATTTGATTTGCAGCAGTTTTCCTCTACTGGTTATTAAACCCCCAGGTTTCTCAAATCCCCTAAGCTCCTCACAATTAAAGGTCACAAGGCCCTAGTGGATCTCCTGATTATGGACTTCATTCTAATTGGCAAGCTATTGAAACCAAGGCCTGCTGGTGCAGCGAATGGGTAAAAGGTCAAATGAATTTCAGATGGCAGTGTGATAAAGGTGTGGGTGGCTGGAGGAGGGTGGACTGTTATTCATCTCATTATACTGTACATCTCTGATTGTGCGGTGGCTAAATGGATGTAAAGAACTTCGTATAGATCTCTTGGATGTCAATGAAAACCTTGACTGTGTCTGCGTGCTTTAGCGTTTATTCACACATGCCTCACTGTTTGGAGGAATGAGAGTTATACCTAATATAGTAGCCACTGAGTGTATACAGGGCTGCCAAAAATATACAAATAATAAGATTTATTACAATTACAATATAATAAGAAATTCACTAAACTAAACAACTTATTCCAGACAACTTGGAAGGGTTTCTAATATCTTAGAAAAGTCTATTTGAATCTGAGAATAAAAAATTACCTCTCCAGAGAAGGTTAACTTCAGTGGCACAACGTCTCCTAAAGGCTATGGAATGGGAGCTGCAGTTCCTAGTGTCCACATAGACCTTTTCTATGTGTGTATTCCATCTATACAGGGACACTGAAATGGGTTAAGATAGACTCATAAGATAGTAGACACCCTTCCAAGTTGTCTGGAATAAGTTTGTTTTTTGAGAATTTCTTCATAAATTTGGCAGCCTTGTCTATATGGCATTTTGCCTGTGGCCATTAAAATATGCTGTGAAAAGGACATTTCGCAATAAAAATAAGTTTAACAACTAGGCTTCCAATCCACACACTGTATTCATTGTAATGATTCCACTTTTGATTTTGATATCATTTTGTTACTTTCTCCACCCTAATACTAATTTATTTTTTCCAGGCATGACAAAACTTACACTTTCATTTTGAAGACAATCTTTAGACTTATTCTATCTCTATCTGGCTTGACAGCTCACACAGAGTGGATCATCAGGGTGGCTGTTGAATATGTAATGCTTAATTAACATAGATTTTCACTGGCTGTCACCTGTCACCTGTCAAGTGGCTCCGCCATGGTAATCACAACCCCGGCAAATTTCTGAAAATCACCAAACCGCATATATTCTTTACAGCAGTGCTGTTTTTTTTTATGAATATGCCTATTGTTTTTAAAATAATACAACACAATGTCCAATATTAATTTTTTTTAACAAAAAAATGGCTGCCGAGAATAATCAAAATAATGAATAGCAATTTTTCACAGAAATATGTCACCCTACCCGTTTTCACTTGGTGAATCATGAAGAACAACAGAATTCAAATTCAATTCATTTTGAAGAGTATTTTAAGATAGTTAACCATCCAGACAGCAGAGAAACATGAGCGATAAACACAAAAACAGGTCAGAGGAGAATGGGCAGACTTGTTCAAGCCACAGAAAGGCCACAAATGGTCAAATAACAACTCTTTACAACAGTAGTGTGCAGAAGGGCATGTTGTTGAATCCATGCTGTGAACCATGACTTGCATCTGCATCTTAATATATTATTACTAGCCCATTCTGCTTGTGGTACACAAGAAAAATGAATTAGGTATTGCTGAAAATTTCAAAATACCCTCATGCAGTTTCATGGTCAGTTAGAAAGAAAATCATTACTTTGGATAGCAGGGAAAGTTGTTCCCTCTTTCCCTCTCTATAGCATTAGCATTAGTTTCTGTGTGTTTTTTAAATGAAATTTACTGATGTTACGCTGTATATCCACCTATGTATGTTCTTTTGATTCTCTCTTTTAGGAATACCAAATCGACATCATCTTTGCTCAGACCTGGACAGACAGTCGCCTCAGATACAACAGCACAATGAAAATATTGACTTTGAACAGCAATATGGTTGGACTTATTTGGCTACCAGATACCATCTTCAGAAATTCCAAGAATGCAGATTCCCACTGGATTACAACGCCCAATCAACTCCTCAGAATATGGAATGATGGGAAGATACTTTATACCCTAAGGTAAATAGAGGAAAACTTCTTGGCCAGTATAGAATAACCCAATGGATTGAAGGACTAAACTGTAGCATTATGCAAAATATGAATTTTACATGAACAAAGGCCTCATACCTTCAAACTTTCATTTAAAATACAGTAAAAATATGACTATTACTACGGCTACCAATAATAATAATAATAACCTCCACACTATATCATAAACAAAAACCCATCTAGCTCTACCTAACCTTATGGCTGTAGGCACAATGTCCCTATAGTACAGATTAATATGATACAGTGGAATATAATACGTACTCTGGCCCCAAGGCACCTGAGAGTTTATATGGGTTAGTATCTCATTGCGAAAATATTATTAAAGGGCTGCCCAGCTCTTTTAACATTTTCTGTGGACATTTGGAAGGGCAACATAGTCCTATTATTGGATTATTTGCCTGCATGTAAATCTAATTGATGTTATTGCAGCTGCAAATATGTATATAAAGAGCTCATCCAGAATAAGATCCTAAATGGGATAGGACAAAAATATTCTTTATGAGACTGTAAAGTGATATGAAGTTCAGCAAACATCAGTTCTTGTGATAATTAACCTTAAATATTGTCATTCAGATTGTAGCAGATTTACTAAGATTGGATGTAAGGGTTTTTTTGCGTCTCAGTTGCTTGAGTTTTCATCCTATTCAATGCTAATCAAGATGTGGCACAAACAAGCCCTCAAAAAGAGCAAAAAAGAGCAATCAGCCCCATCATTACCAATTGTAAGCGCAAATTGCCTGTTTCAGCTTTAAGACTAATCCACCAAGACTGGAACCCTTGTGCCCTAAAGCGGCCTTAATAATTGGAGTGCTCTCGACATTAATATAAATTGCTCCTTCTGTTATAGGCACCCAGAGATTGTCCTCCCTCTTTGTCCTTATGTTAAAATGTTATGGCAAGACATTTTAAGATTTTTTATTAATAATGTCTATAAGGATTTTTCCCTGTTCTGGAAGAATGTACTGCTTGAGTTAAAAAATTATGACAGAAAATAATGGACACAATCCTAATTGATAAATTGAATGCGTCTGTTAGCCAAACTTCTCATACATAAATGTAAGCAGTCTCATAAATCAACTTCATTTCTTTGTTTTTTCTAGGATTGCAAACAGTATATAAGATTTATTAAAATATCAAACAAACAACAAACTTTAGAAATATGTAAACTTTATAAAGTCTTAATATAATTCATTTTATAGTATTTATTTGTGGCAAGTAGCTATATATACCTCCTGGCATTTTTTAATTTTTGGCTTTAGTTTTTTCGTGATTTCTTGAGAGAAGCCACTTGAGGTCATTTGGGCACCTGGTAAGGATGAATTTTAGGGGTGTACCGGGCACGATCGACTGGGAGGCGACCTAAATGGCAGCTGGGAGATGTAGTCCCTCCAGCATGTCCTGGGTGCAGGAGGAGCTGGAGGAATTTGCTAGGGAAAAGGCCGTCTGGGCTGCTCTGCTTGTCCTGTTGCGACCACGACCGTGACCTGGATAAGTGGCTTGAAAATGGATGGATGAATGGATGATTTTGTGCTTCACTGCAGTCCTATGCATTAGTCAGTTCACACTGGACCATCAGAAACCTTAGTCTACCGATCAGAAACCTTAGTCTTTATTGTTTGTTTGTTTTTACAAAATCTGGACATAAATCACTCTATATCTTAATTGAGTGGTGGTCAAAAACACAGTAGAGACTTTGTAGGTAAAGGTAAGGGAAGTGCAGTTCTCTCAGATTATTTTATATAGATAAGCACTATCAAACTATTTTGCCATGGCCCATTTAATTTATCTCTGCCTGTAAAAGATCAGGATAGTCAGAGCCTAACTGGACCAGGGGAAACTTTACAACTGCACCATGCTGTCTCAAACACTTGACAGAACATTTCCTTAGCAGCAAAAGAAGCAGCACCATTACCATGGGCGAGCCAAATGACAAACAAAGCCCAGCAAGTTTCTCCTTCATTGCGTTATATTCACATTCAATATTCATGGCAACAGCAGACTTTGAGGGGTAATATCTGTCGATAGTGTGAGAAAAAGACAATGAAATGTCATTTGGTATTAATTGTGCCTTTGCTTGGCCAAAGTAAACAGAGATGACATTTTGTGATATCTAGGCTCTCCCACTTGCATGGTTTTGTCCAAGTTCCCTGCTTTAATGAGGTTAAAGGATCATACCAGAATTACAAAGATTTTTCCTCATCTCCTTATGTTCGTCTGGATCCGATCTTTAGTATTGTTTACTAACTTTTACCATACTATTTACCATTTTCAGCCTATTTAGGGTGTGTTTATCTTGTATCTCCCATTTCCTCCAATACAGTTCAAAAGTACATACAAAACAGAATGACAGAATGATGTTTATTTTTACACAAATACATTAAAAGTAACAAAATCATACATGTTGTTTAACCCTCATCACAGGAAACTGCAACTGTGTAGTCAGTAGCTGAAATGAGCCAGCCAAGAAGAGGAAGTGAGTGGTCCAATGTGAACTGATTCCCATGATAACCTTTTTTTTTTTATCCCAGCATTGTCACACAGGTGACATGGTCTTCAAGAGCTAACTTCAGGTTAGTCAGTCAGTCAATTAGTCAGTACCTGGGCACTAACGTTGTAATGGTGTGGTCCTAAAAAACTTCTACAACTAATCAATATGAATGTTTCACTTTCTTATTCATCAAGTTTTCAACTGTTTACTTGATTGGATTGATTTATTTGCTTTAGTCTGATTTATTTTTTTTGAATGCATACATTTAGTTGAAATAGGCTTTTGATAGAGATTCATTAGTTTTACTTCAAGTAGTACTCCAGGTAAAAACCTCAGGGGAGGGGCATCCTGGTGGCTCGGCCACCAAAAGAACAGAGCATTTCACAAAACAACAATCAATGGAAGCAAATACTTCCATTTCTTTCCAATCAAATGGCACTACCCGTCCATTTTTTACCAATGAAATGCCCTCATCGCTGTAGCCCCTCCATTTCTTACCAATCACAACTAATCTTGTCCTTTCATTTCTTGACAATGAAATTACCAGCTCAGCTGCTGCCATAGCAATGGTTCTCTATTCAATCCACTAGCTAAGTGTCAAGGAGGAGCCGACTGATTTACCTTACCTCAGGACCTCAACACCAAAGCTCCAACAAGCCAGCAAAGAACTTTTAACTTACCTCAGTGATTTTTAATTGCTAGCCCAATTTATCCTCTCAAGGTAAGGTTACTTTGTGGTTAAATAATGGTGATAAAATGAGGATTAGCTGACATGGGTCATCTAATGGTAACTTAACCTAGCAAAGCTAACTTCATCCAGCCAATGTAAAGTAACTCA
This sequence comes from Gephyroberyx darwinii, assembly GCA_900660455.1. Lineage (NCBI taxonomy): Eukaryota > Metazoa > Chordata > Actinopteri > Trachichthyiformes > Trachichthyidae > Gephyroberyx > Gephyroberyx darwinii. The sequence goes on from CABFOQ010022636.1 coordinate 13,185, forward strand.
CACTGCCTAAATTGAATGGCTTGAAAGCATGATTCAGCAAAACTAAGCAGTCAGAAATAATCTTTGCCTGTTGCTGGACTGACACTACGAGCTGTCAGCCAGCTAGCTAGTATATAAGCTATTGCTCTCCAGCTTTTGGCTAAGGCGCATTCCACGTAACTGACATCCTGGGTTCAACTCCAGCCTAAGACGGAGTTAAACGTTATTTTAAACACTCATCTACACTTTTGGATAAAACTGAAACAAATCAATCTTAATTAATTCAGTATTCACACATTTCATTTTCAGGTGGTAAAATAGCTTGCTGGTGTTACCATACCTGGCAATGTCACATAACTTTGTTGTGAGACAAAGTTTGCAGATGATTTCCAGTTTCCTGCTGTAATAAAAAGTGTCTTTTTATTAACCATGTCAACAGGGTGGAGGATGCCCCCTTTTTTTAGGATGCAATAAATAATAAGAAATAAGGGTAGTGGCTTAATAGTACATAAAAGCTAAGGGTAAAAAGACAAACTCAGTACATCACAAGATACATTTCAGCCATGCTAGCAGAGACTTCTGGAGTGGGCCATCTATTAGCTGGGAAGCCATCTGATTGTTTCATGAATTCATCAGGATTGAGCCATCTCCAGAGGATGAAGGTTATCACTCAGAACAATTTTGTATTTTGTGTTGCCCTCTATACAAGAATATCATATATTAATGATAATAACTGAACTGCCAGACCTGTGCTTTCAACTCAGGTTGTAGTTTCTTGGAAACACATTAACTGGGTTTATTGTAGCAACAAGCTATTTTTAAAACAAACCTAATCAAGCTGATCTGTGAAATCAGCCTCAGACTGTATGGGCTATTTCAGCTCATTTACCGGGGTCAGGGCAATCTTAGGTTTTGCCTGGAGTCTCTTATGCCAGTGATTGTGATAGATAGAATGTGAATTGCTTGTTTTGACTGGTTTATAATTAAAGGTCAACAACCTATATAGGCAACATAATCACATCAATTGGTTTTTGTAGTCTTAAGGCACAGCTTGCTCTTAGTTAACACTTGAGGGCACCCATACATGATCATTCTGCGCTGCTGGAGGATGTCCAAGATGAGTGAATTTAGTCTGTGACCTCCTATTCACAGACTAATGGGAAATGAGCTACTGAAAATTGGATGTATGTTTATACATGGGAAAAATATTTTCTCAAATATTGAAACCAGTGGTTGTAAATTGTTCTTCCTCTTCCAGAAATCACAAATATACTGTGCTTTTACTTGTTTGCTTTACAAGATACTGGACAAATGAATATCCACTAGATATCCAATTTCCGTACTTGAGCTAACTTTACTCCAATTTACATCTAGGTGGAGCGAGCATCTTTCCAGTCAAGAAAAAGTGAGAGTTGCGGTACTTACGCAAAATGGCTGCATTGCATTGTGGACAATATAGGTTACTGTTGGTGGACAAATTGTTACCATGATATGCTATGATGTATTTCTCCCTGTATGATTGTTCAACGTTGGTGCAGTCGGTGAGACTAGAAAGATTCTGACTGACACCTAAACCTGATGTCCTTTGATGTTGTAGACAGTTTTCTGTTTTTCCTTTTCTGAGTTTTTCCTGGAAAAGCCAACGGAGGGGGCACACCTCCTTTTGGCATCAAATTCACTCCATACCTATGTACTCACATTTCTCACAACTGCTTAATGATGGTAGACGGTGCTACAAGTGAGTGACCAACACTGCAAGACATTTCTTATTATTACAATATATGCATCGCCATATATTACCTCTTCACTAGATGTTTCGGTTTGCTCTAATTAGCTAGCGTATTCATCTCTATTGTGAAAATGCGACTTTATTTGTGCCAATTACAGGTCACCATAAACTGCCAGCAATTCCTACTGCCGATAGAGGTTGATTAAAGTTATAGATTACTTAATGCCTCTTTAATTTGCTGATTGGAATAACGCTCACACAAAGATGTCATATATTGCAAGCTTGCAATGAGTAGAAAATGTGTTAACAGAAAATAATGTAGACAAGGAGGGTTTATTTTCAACTGTAATTTACAGGGCCATGATACTCTGTTTGTGGGAAAGATTGTGGTATGTATGATGGCATGCAAAATTCTGTAAACAATCAAAACAGCACTATTCAGTGAAAGGTTCAGTCAAATTATTTGAGCATTGAGTGGCTTAGTGGAAGTGGCACGTGAGGCCAAAGGTGCCACTTGATCTCTCCATAAGAAAACAATGTCTCAGCCAGCGCAAAGCCATTTTGCCTTTGATCATGTGAACCAGCCTTAACTCCCTATGAGCTGAAATGCAGCCTAAGATCCTTTTGGCTAAATGTAAACCAAATGTGACAAGTAATTTTCTGTCCAGGCCCCTCATCTTTGGAATGCAAGCCTAAGGAATGTAGACTAGTAAAATCAGTATAATCTTTTATTTTAACTTTTTATGCTTTAGTTTTATTTTGTCACACGTTTTGTAAATATTGTTTAAAGTAGTGCTGTAGAAATAAAGTGTAAGTTTACCAATGTTTTTTTTATAACCTACATTTGGTGACCAAAAATTGCCATTGATCAAGAAGCAATTTCTTAAAAAAAAAAAAAAAAAAGCAGTAAAATTGGTCGACTAAAGGATAGATTCCTGGGTTGGTGATATAATGGATCCATTGATCCATTTCCCCACCCCCCACCACTTTAGGGCATGTAGTTTGCGTGGCACTCTAGATGAGTCACCATCTGCACTCAGGTGTCTGACTGACTATGGTGCTGGAATTACTGCAGGGTTATGCCCAAACGAGTGCTAGTTCAAACATACAAGCAATGCTGCTTCCACACATTCACATTAAACATCAAATGCATTTGTTAAAAAAATAAATAAATCAAGAAAGTTAATAGATACATTTAGACAATTATTAAGGTCACCCATACACCTATTTTACTACTTTCAAATTCCATATACACATCCATACAGTGGCAGGATCTATGGAGGGTGAAGACTGAAGAATATAAAGAATAGCAGCAACCCAGCAGAGCTGCTACACTGGAAGCTGAGAAATGGCTTCCCATTAATTCATATGTTGAAAATTCTTTAATGCCCCAATTTTTTCATCCCATTTGTTAATATATGCCTAGTATAAATTACTACTATACTAGATGTGACCCTGTGAATGTCCAAAAAATATTATATATCTGTACCTTTTGATTTCACCTCATCTCCATTGCAAACAATGTAGAGGGGATATCTAATACAAAGTAATGATTCTGATATCTCCTTTGCAGACTGACAATAAACGCAGAATGCCAGTTGCAGCTACATAACTTTCCTATGGACGAGCACTCCTGTCCACTCATCTTCTCCAGCTGTGAGTACACCATGGCCAAGGCTTTTGCTCTATCAACTGCCCTTGAGAGTGGTCTCTTTCCATTTTGTCACTGTATGTCCAGCATTGTTGTTCTACATCAGTATTATATTTATAACATATCACAACACTTTTACTCAGTTAGTAAAACTACATGACAACATAAACTTATTGTATAAACTCAATGTCGTGGGGGGGGGCTACAAATTCCACCCTTTAAACCTTTAAGACCTTTGTTCAAGCAATCAGCTCCCACCTGGCTGATAAGTAATACTGTTCACCTGGGGCAAGATGGCCAACTGGCTCTGGCCTGCTGGGGAATGTAGTTCCTTCCCCACTGTTCCTCTGTGGAAGATGCCCCAGTCGGCCACAGTGGGAACACAAGGAAAATAATGTCACATTTCGCTATTAAGTTTGTTCTGGACTTGGTGATACTAAAATACTTTTTTTATGAGACACTAAACAGAATTAAATGTAGGCTCAGAAAATTAATAAAAAACATATTAAAAACATATTCAAGTTGAGTTCAACAAGTTTCTTAGTGATTTGTTTTAACACACCTTGGGTTATTAGCCAGTATGCCATTATCATGTCGTAGCCCACGCCCTCTTTGACCAATCACAGCCACGTTGCATATTGGGGTTTTAACTTTGCTCTCACCAAGTTTTGTGATGATTAGACAAACGGTCAATGAGTTATGGCCAATTTTGTGATAGGCCACACCCTTTATCAAATTAATTGATGGCGGCCATATTGTATATCCAGTTAAGCCTGTTTATACAATTCTGGTCTACCAGGTCAAAAAATGAAAAAGCCTTAGGGAAAAAAACATGCAAATTAGCAAAACATCCAATATGGCGAAGTATTTGCACACCATTATCTATCATTCTGGCAAATTTCTTGTGTCTATTATGTACCACCTCATGGCAATTTGAGAAAAGGCAGAAAAAGAAGAAACTGTCTGAGTGCACTGCCTGAACTCCCAGCACCATGCATGTGCAATACACACATTATTCCCTGCACACAGACCATACCTGGAGTCCCAGGGGCCATTGCCAGCCACTGGGCATTTGAAATATTGCAGTATTGTCACGCCCCTGCTAATTACTGTAATTACCGTTCTCAGTGAATTAATAGCTAGCAAGCTACAAAGAAAGCATGCTAGTATGCTACAAGCAATCCAACATTTCAACATGTTAACAAATTAGCAAACATGCTTCTATCAAACAGTGCATCAGCAAGCCTGATATACTCAAACAAATGATTCCTACCCTATGACACACAATGAAATGTTTCCCATAAAAAGGTCATTCTGTGGTGTACTGCCACAACATCAGCACTGCCTGCCACAAAATGAAACTTTGGTCATAGAATAAAAAATGTATCAAAATCATATGACTAATGCTGCACCTTTAGTGGTGTGCATCACTCTCTGGTCTGCTACTCGGCCACACCAGAGACACATTGTTCATGCTAATCTCATGTAAACAGCACTCACTCACGTCAAGCTGTTGCCTTTGAACACCACACGCTCAGGACATGTACCTCAAGACTGCTTGAAAAACAGAGAGCAGAGGTGCAGCTGGAGACTGATAAGAGCAAGAGAACGTTAATTGTAAACATACCTTCTGTTCTTTTAGTGACAATGATAATGTTAGCAGTAATTTATCAAGTTATGTTAAATATCAGAGTGGAATGTCCCTCAGATGAGCATTGAAAAGTATTTCAGAAGGAAAAGGCCTTGAGAGGAGGGCAGGGTGTCCAGACCGTAGATGCAAAGCATGTAGCAGCACAGGATAGCTAACCTGTTACGATTTAAAAGCTTTAGAAGTAATGTTATTTCAGGAGCATCTACAATGATGTCCACCACCACACAGAATGCATGTTTCCACTAATGTTACAGGAAGGGAAGGCATTGGAATGAAGAAAGCATGAGAGATCAAAATGTTAATTTCCACTCCTCAACCAAGGCAGCTGCTGTTGCAGCCAACAGAAAGGGTCAGGTAGAGAGAGGTGGCAGTGAGGTGAGAGCGCAAAAGAAGGAGATTGACAAGGCAGAGACAACAGGCAAGGTTTACAACAGGTAACAGGAGGTTTGTGCTTTATATGTTACCCTTGATGGCCAATATTACAATCCTTCTTTGTCGAAATTAATGTTTTGAGCTATGGTCTGAAATTTTAAAATTCAATCTTTGAATATATTTGTATTGGAAAAATCATCCAATCACGTTTGACTGTTGTACATACTCCTCCTGTTAGCTTATGCTATTCTCTCTCATTCTCTTTCCAGCCTGTTGCTGCTGGTAAAGCACAACACCTAATTTCAGGCTGCTAGAATCTGTCTCTACTATAATAGGATGAGTGAAGTCAGCATAACCTAATAATCCTGTTGGTGAGCCACTGTCACTGAGAGTCACTGTCTACTCTTTCCACGTTAGTACTAGTCCTGGGCTGTAACCACACATCTTCCAGTTAGCCACCTGTACTAGGAACATGTCGCTGGGGCTGCAAGTCATGGTTGAGGTTAAATTATGTTGGACAAAGTGCAATTTGTTGGCATGACATTTTTCTGTTTCTAGATGAATGCAATCAAAATCAGTTGTGTCATCCCGCTGAGCCCCTGAATCCACAATGACAAATCATGAAGTATATTACCAGTTGACCTTTTAGCAGTACATTTCTATGACTCTTGTCCTAAAACATGGCACACATTTTCCATAAATGGGTTATTTATTTTATCTGCTACAGGGGATTTGAGCCCCCACCCCTGATGATAGTAGTGCTGTGTGTTATCCATTACGCTACACATACAAGCACATTTTCTGACCTATACACTTCAGAGGCATATAATGTAATCACACTGAATCAAATCAAATCAAACATCATACTTCTTGCTATTTAAATATATGTCTACATTTGAAATCTACATGCAGCAAGAGGAAGTGCATTGTTGTGTAGATATGATGATCAGAAAGATCAGCAAATTCCTCTATGCTCAAACGAAGTTGGGTAGGGTTCACAAGTATCTCTTCAAGTATCTCAATTTTCTCTTGAATCTCTTGAAAACTTTTGTGAATGTGCGTGAAGTATGTCGTGAATTTTCAAGATCAATCACTATCGGGAAACCCACGCCAGTTTGTTTTTTTGACTAAATGAATCAATTTGGGTCAGTCACATGTAATTAATTACAAAAAATTTAATGAGTTTCAATAAAATAATCAAAATAGCAATGGCATTGTGCAGTTTTAGTCACCATCAGTGTTGGGCCAGTTTGCTTTGGCTGGTGTCCAACCAATAGGAAATTAATGTTTTATAGTATGGAAATTGAAGCCAGATGTTAGCGTTTGAAAGGTTTTTGTCAGTTCCTTAAACTTCCATAAACAAGGCTTAGATGAATGATTTGATTTGCTATGAGCATATTCACATTCTGTCCAAAAGAGGTGAGTTGTTTCCACCCAAGATTTTTTGAAACTGCATGGCTATTATTTTGTTACTTTTCAATATTTTGAGGAGTGCGTGTTTAGATGTGACAGAGGTCATTTACAGGATTACCACTCCCAAAGGCAGGGCATACACCCCAGCATGCTCTGAGGATGGACCAGTACGTTCGAAATGGAAGATATTGGTTATATCTTATCTACTCTGGATCTATAGTGCACTCTCCGAGAGATGAATTATCAAAATTACAAAGCGATTTGCTGTGATAAGACCTGGCACCTTGCGCAGGCTAGTACAGCTTAAAACCTGCTCTCTGCACCACCAATCACTGCCATGGACCAAGCCTGCTGTGATCCATTAGACCCATTTCCTCACCCATGGAAATCACTGGACATTAGCCTGGTTCCCATGGCGATGTGTCTGTATTCTGATTAAGTCAAATGTGCTTACCTTTTAGGCTATCATGCCTCGGGGGGGTTGGAATAATCAGCTGAGTACAACACAAATACTGTAGGCTGCATCGATGGATAGACAGAAATAAGGGGTCCAGGAGAACATATACACGTATACACTATATAGACTATTAGTATTCAATTGTTGGTCTACCAGGGAGTGTTAGTTACATGTCTACTGAAAAAGACAAGTGATTTAAACATACCATGACCTGGGAGAAAAGTTGGCTAACTCTGATGCAACCATTCTAAATGGCTCTCTGCCAGCCGTGTCGTCCTCTGAACTCCACAGGGTGGAAAAGCATTACACAAACAATAACATAGTACAACAGTAACAGTATTACACTCTTGGTGTGAAAGTTCTCTGTGCTCATTTTAGGAGTGATCATGCATCCTCTTTTCTCAGTTCAGACAGAAATAATGGCACTCACAAAAATGCCTGGTAACACTCTAGAAATAGCCTGTTATCTGTTTGGCAAAGTCAGGTTGAATCAACATTGCTTTGGGGACAATGAAATGATTGACAAAGTAGTTACTGTAGCTAGCTAGCTGTGTGAACAAACATGCTGCCAGGCCATAATTTACTAATAGACTAACAATGGCAACTTTAGTAATGGTAAGTCTCACTAGCATAATGTTAGCTTGCTGCCTCATAATGCTACCTGTTTTGGCACTATTAAACATCTCTATTTTCAGGTTGTTACTAAGGGTTGTCCTAGTTCCTGCGGTTGTAAACAAACGTTTTCATTGCATGGGCATGTTAATCTATATTAGGTTGGATTTTTTCTGTTAAGATTGCCTTCCTAAAACCAGTAGAGTGGATTTCCAAATGTATTATTACATTTAAAATTGTATCAATCCAGAGCACTTTTATTTTGAAATTGTAAATGTCTAATAAATCTTTTATGAATGTTGTCCATTCATGAATGCATCATGAGTTGAGCCTTGAGCCTATTATGAATGTGTTTTGCAAACCTCTTACAGAATACTGCCAATCCTAGTCCGTCATTCATAAATGTTTGTTACAATTAAAGTGCTATTTTGAGTTCTTATTTTCTAACTACTTTGAATTAGTGTTGTGATTGTTGAATTTTTAATGATATCATTAATACTAAATGAGATAACTATAGCGATTGTTAATGGACTTCATTCATCAAGCATGTTTGAAAACAATTAGCACTTAGGGCAACATCTTCCCCCACAGTTAATGTTTTTGTTAATTGAAAGCCTATTACATCAAATTGCTATCGGCATGATGATAATTTTGTTAGCTTTTCTAGTTAGAATGAATATGTGTCTGGAAAAATTCAGAGCAGTGCAACATAGAAGTAGAATGGGTATCATCAAACTCACATGATCAATGTTAAAAGCCAGGCACCATGCACATCATGTGAAGGTCAGGCCCAATAAGATGGATTCAGTATATTATTGAACCAAACCTTTCATTCACTCTACTTTCCTCCTGCCTCTGTCTTCATTCCAGACTGTCTTTTCATTAACTGGCCTCCAGCACAAGACAAATGCTGCTCTGGGTGGCCCTTGGCCTGTCTGCATAGGGCATCCATCATTAGGATATGCCATGTGGCACCAAGGGTCACACACACACATGCTCTGTGTAATTGCAGATGGGTACCCACGAGATGAGATGATTTACAAGTGGAGGAAGAACTCTGTGGAGGCGGCTGACCAAAAGTCCTGGCGACTCTATCAGTTTGATTTTATGGGCTTGAGAAATACTACAGACACAATAAAGACCACAGCAGGTAAGCTTCCAGTCTCTTACACTGGTTCATTCCTAAGTTTAACAACAACCATGTTGCCAACAAGCTCATTACTGAGCTAGAACTTGAGATCACATAGTGCAAATTGGGTCAAAGATAAATGTAATGGCAGAAATCATTTTGAATTCATTGTCTTTTTATACAATTTTAGCTCATGCTCTCTTGCATTTTCTGTTTGTTTTTCTATGTAGTCCCTGGAAAATAGATGATAAAGGATTTGTTTGGATTTACATTTTTGTGTCTCTTGCAATTATGCTCTCAATGTAGGATAAATTGAGCTAAGGCTCAGTAGCAGTATTTTCAATGGAAAAATGCAATGGAAAATGTAAAAAGGATGATGAATTACCTTTTACCCCAGAGACCGAAGAGTATCTTTATGAACCAGACTACACAGAGACTGAACTTAACACAGTCAATTAGCTGTTCTCTGGTAGCTGGCTCTTCATGTGCAGTGCTGTTTACATGTTGGGACAAGGCTCAAAATTCCCAACTAACCCTTCGGAGTTATTGGAGTAGAGATAACTACTTTTAAACCCATGCAATACACTCACTGTACTGCAAGTGACATTCAAAGAGGGACACTTATAGGAACTTGTAGGAACATTTGAATCTGTGAGTTTGATAATCACACCCACAGTAGAAATTCAACATCCATGGTACCTAAAACTGAGGCTATGTACAGTAGTTATTCTATTGCCTCTTCCATTCTTCATTGTAACAGTTAAAATCATTTTTGTATCATTTTTGTAATGTATTTTGTATCATACATTACATAGTATTATTATACAGCACTATAGGTCTGATTGTACATCATTTATGTGTTCATTTAGGTGTTTTTCTATGTAAAATATGAAACAGTGTGTACTAGTGATGGTGTAGTGGTTAAGACCCCATTTCACTGCTGGCAAAGGATCAAATCCTCTTGATCTCTCTATACTCTATAGCTCTCCTTTACTGTGTAGATCAATAAAGAAAAAATACTGGAAGGAAAGTGGGGAGTGGACTGCTGTCCTTAAAAAAATTAAGAAAAAAAATGTGTTCAATCATTATAGTATGTAAAGTAAGACACGTAGTTTGTATGGAGATCAATGACAATTTGTTTACTTTTACACTTTGTTCTGTTTTGTATTATGTGCAATTATCTTTTTAAAGATATCAAGACAGTCATAAAACAGTTGAGATATTTTTTTCAATGTAATTTCCTAATTCGTAATGATCCTGAATATGTTTCAGTTAATAAGCTCTTTTTATCCTTCATTAAAACATTTTCAATTTAATTTATGAACCTTGTGATAGTATTACCAAGCCTCTGGGAAAACCATGCACATGGCTCTGTAAAGCTTCACGTCAGGTTGAAACCAAGTGTCGGTGTTCTTTTCATTTGCACAGGTGACTATGTGGTGATGACAGTCTACTTTGACCTGAGTAGAAGAATGGGCTACTTCACCATCCAGACCTACATCCCCTGCATCCTCACCGTGGTCCTCTCCTGGGTGTCCTTCTGGATCAAAAAAGATGCTACGCCAGCCAGAACAGCATTAGGTACACTCATTAGGGTTCAGTAGGACTGACCATACCTAAGAAATAGGTTTATCGTTGAAGAATTGCTTTCAAACAAAACTAATGATGTTCAGACAGGTCGGATCCAGACATCATCTTGACTTCCTACAATTGTCAACATTTATTTTTTACATTTTGGCTATTGCATTTTGCTCACCTATTTGCTATATTTTTTATTAATCTGCTCTTGTCTATACTGTGTAGTTGTTTGGTTGTTTGATTGTCAGTCAACTTGAATCACTCCATTAGCTTTTTCTGTTTTATTATGCTTTTTCCCTTTTATATACACGCTCTCCATTTGTTCTTGTGCAGTCCTTTGGAACGTTTTGGTGAAGGTAATTGATTTCAGTCCTTTTTTTCTTTTTCTCTGTTTATTCTTTCTTCCTCACACATGTTTGAGCAATGCTGTGTTTGTCCAGCAACCTTCCAATTTAATAAATTAATCAATTTAGATATCAAAATATATCAAATATTTCAGCTCTTTTGATAATAACAATATGTGCTAGTCCCATGCACAATTCACACAGTATATATCACACAATGATTTCATCCATATAAAGTTGGCAGTGTAGAGGAATGCTTTTTAGAGTTTTCCCAGTGTTCAAAGCTGCTGTTCATTCTTTTGTTTGGAACAAAATTCTTGAATCTGTGCCACTTTATCAGCAGAAGGCAGGCAAACAGGTAAGGGTAATCACTGTGGCAAGCAAGGCTGAAGGAAAAGTGTGAGATGTCCGCCTGAAATAGATGGGGCCAGCTTGTTACCATGGAAACCTTAGTGAAACAGTGGCAGAGTCTTTTTTTCAGAGGCATCCCTATGATGTTCATGAGAAAGGAAGATGGTGGAGAGGGACGACTAAAACCAGCTGGACATATGTGAGGAACCAAGAGTGAGTTTGTCTTGCTAGTAGAGTTTTTTCTTATCTGAATCTGATTGATTCACATGTTCTCAGGATGTCACATGATCACAATGTCTTGTTGTGACTCAAAGTGCTAATATAAGCTTGCTAGCTTACTTAGCAGCCAAGTGACATTGTTAAGATCAGGCTAAAGGTAGCTTAACAGTAAATAAAATGAGTAGTTACTTGGAGGTAGTCTGTGGCTAGCTATGGAAAGAGATTGGTATGGTTGGAGTCAGGTGTAGGGAATAGTCAGAAATTGTAAATTTTAGGCATGAATGATGAGTTGGTTGTCTGGTAGTTCTTAATTATGAAAACATTCAACAGCTGTTCAACATAATTGTTTCATCCTCTGAACCCATTGCAAAATGATTTAAAACTGAAAGAGCTTATCTTGTTTGTGAATGATTATGAATGATCTTGAGGCAAATGCTGTCAATGCTTTGTTTAACCAAGCTCTATTTATCTTGGCTGATCCTGACCCTGCTGGTCTCCCGTTGGACTGTTGCCTTTTGAATGTTCATGTAGTAAAACATTTTGGTAGCATAGTATAATGGCTGCAGATGAGATCACAGATGAGAGAAGTGGTTTATTGTATTTGTTGCTTTCTGTGTGTTTATTCTGTGTGCCTTCGGGTATGATTTCCAGCAAAATCTGACTTGCAGCACAAAGGAGGAGCATCGACCAAAACAGGAAGAGGACTGCCTCACTCTGAACTGCTTTACTTGTTTGTTTGTGAAATACATACACGGACAAGTCCAGATGCTGTACAGTCCCACAGTCCCTAGCTAGGTGTGCAGCATCAACTGTTGCTGTAGTTTTGTATTGTGTATTGTCAAGAAGAATAGATCTACTCTACTGTATTGCTACACTAATTCCACGCCTGTTATTCAAAACATCTTTGTTAGCTCAGTGTAGTTGTAACTAAAATATTGTATGTCATTTGCTGTCAAGCATAGATTAGCCACTGCAGTTGCAAAGCTTAATACATTAGTGAGACTGTAACACCGGGGCAAGAGAGCATCTTTCAATACAAGGTGAGAGTGATGCAAGTGTCTGATGACTGACAGACTGACCTGACAGACTGACCTGAACATGGCTCCTGATCCCCATGTCTTTCAGGCTGCGAAAAATAACTACCTCCAAGCAACAGTGATGTAAAACACTACCACTAGCCAAATTCATCAAATTTCAAATTAGCCAGGCTAGCATTAGCTAAATTAGCCTGGAATTGAACTTGGGACCTTTGGGTCTGCAGGCAGAAATGTAGGTCTACAGCATAAATGTGAGCTGTAAAATACAGTTCAGTGGCATGACCATTAAACTGAAATCAGATCCAGCCCAAATCTTAAGGATCCTCATCATTAACTGTCAACAATCCCTAAGATGGGCTTGTCTTCTCTTCTACCCTCCAGGTATAACCACCGTGTTGACTATGACTACTCTCAGTACAGTTGCCAGGACGTCACTACCCAGGGTGTCTTATGTCACTGCCATGGACCTTTTTGTTACTGTCTGCTTCCTCTTCGTCTTTGCTGCTTTGATGGAGTATGCCACATTAAACTACTACTCGTACAGCGCTCGAAGACCCAGTTGCAGCAAAGCTAAGAGATCGGTAAGGTTATCCATGAATCAACATTTTTCCTTTTCTATACAGATGTATATTCTTCCAGCATTGACTGGATGTTCAGCAAATGTCGAAATGTAGAAGGGATTGTAAAGTGTTGCCCACTTAGGTTAGTGTCGATTGTTACAAAAGTATCTTTTCCCTGATAGTGCTTAGGTTTTGTTATCACATGGATCCCTGGAAGTGAGAAAGCCTTTCAGGGTTGAGATGATGTGACGTTGCCCTTTATGAGCTCTTCTGATAAGACTGTGACTATTTTAAGAACTATTGCATCGGCCTGCTCAAGCTTCCAAGATGGACTCGGCCTAATCTAGATTGTCAACAATTGGAGGAGGGAGTGCAGATAGTCAATTGCAAAGAGACAAAATGTAAAGACACAAAATGTGGTGTTGGCAAAACAAAAATTGTCAATAAGTGCAAAGAAATGCATGTTTTGCGATTTACGAATGCACGTTCAACAATTCAAATGTAAATATTTGCTTTATGAATATACTATTCTTAAAAAAACATATTTTGAATTCTGAAATACATTTGTGGAATCATTTTAAGATACAAAGTCTTACAACACAAGTTGAGAGGTATTTGTTTGTGTCCAGGAAAATGCATTTGTTTATTATTGGAAACTTTTCTGCTTCCTGCATTCGTCCCCCAAGTCCCTTGACCAACTCTCTCTCTTTCACTGGCTTTTCAGAACTACTCTGTACTGGATGTGGGACCACCACACACCGTCATCGCTTTAAACAACTCCATGTACTGGCAGGAGTTTGAGGACGCTTGTGTCTATGAGTGCCTGGATGGAAAAGACTGCCAGAGCTTCTTCTGCTGCTATGAGGAGTGTAAAGGGGGTGCATGGCGAAAAGGACGTGTTCACATAGATATTCTTGAACTGGATGCGTACTCCCGCGTCTTTTTTCCCACCTCCTTCTTGCTGTTCAATGTTGTCTACTGGGTAGGCTATCTCTACCTTTAGCACGCTGTAGGAGCTATTTGATCACTAAAGAAGGACAGCACAGTATAAGAGAATGAAAAAAGACTTATTAAAGGTAACGCCAAATAAACTCTTTCTTGTGCTACCTAAAGCAATTACCTGCAGATGAAACCCCCTAACATAGTGAGGAGGACAGTGTTTGTCTGCAGGCCTTTCCCTGCCTCACTGACTTCAGGTATGAGAATATAACACATTAGTTATTCCCTTCATACGCTGTACACTCAAGGGGAGGACAGCGTGGACTTCTGCTAATAATGATACTAAGACAAAGAAGGGATTGTGCTTTGCACTGCTACCCAAAACGTCTCAGTCAAGAAAATGGCTTATATTGTAGGTCCTTGTAAAGCACTGGGACCTTGTTATCCAGCCATCAGTCAAAACCAGTTGATGAAAATCTGAGGACATTCATAACCATTCATAGTGCCTTCCTCTGGAGGGGTAGATACTATCTGCTACAATAATCAGGGAATAATGATTAAAAAAAAAAAAAAGAAGAGCCTGGCTTTGACTGATTATGGCTGTTGTTCAGATCTTTGATTTAGATTCATAAATCAGCCATTTGTTGTAACCACTACACAAAGACTCACTGGGTTCTTATCAATGTATGCTGACTTTTAGCCATTAGCAGTGATTCATTCCTCCTGCCACCTAGTTTTCAACACTATTAGTACCTCTATACAACAAGTTTATTGGTTTCCTTGGAAGGGGAAAATATTAGTAACCATACAGCAGAAAGAGTCACATTTTTTGTGTGTTGCTATTCATTCATATCATTTCAAGTAAGCATATCAAGTAATTGGATTTCAGAAACAATGTTAAACATTTTCACCTGCAATACCTACCACATATCAGTGTTGCACAGCAACCATTTCCAGCCAGAGCACTTAACACACAACAGATTAAGTGAATAGTGTGTTTTTCATTAACCCGGGGGTGATTACATAGCCTCTTTTCTTTAATCTTTTCAACCCTTAAACCAGTTTGGATTTTTATTAGCATGTGGTGATTACCAGTTCAACTGAAAATTACCAATTATCTACAGCCAGAATGTGATGAATGCAAAATGTTATATTATTGACCGTGACCCTGCAGTTCTATTTCTAACACAGTCAATGGGAGGCCCAAATTAAATACAATGGATGTAATTTGTGTACTATTCTAGGCAGAAGATCACGCTCATTAGGATTACTCATCTCTTTCTGGCTGTTGACTCTTGTTTGCATGCAATAGACAGTTTAACTCAACCCCCCACCACCACCACCCCCAGGAGTTGAAATACATTTGGTAACAGCATTATACTTAACTTAATGTGGACTCTTTGTCTCATAATTTGATTTCCTTGTTTAGACTTGGCATTAGCAACCATTGAATTGCCTTAGTGTAGCCCGCCCAGAGCTGAGATGAACATCAGAAATACATATTTACCTCTGATAAAACCTCTGAATGAGGAAGACATCACTTCAGTAAAGGCTTCATCTTTGCTTTGGGCAGTATACTTAAGTAGAACTTTTTGATATCCCTTATTGAGCTGTCCTGTGTTTATTATATTTGCTATATTTGTGCCAAATATTTCACGTATGTGCCCAGTCATTCTTGTTTTCAAGCAAGGTCGAACTACCCTAAAGAATAGTGACTTTTTATACAGCACATGTAGTAGTATATAAACTGTATTTGCAAGCAGGTTTATATTGTAGGTTTTTGTTGTAAACACCAGATCTTGGAAATGTCAAAAACAAGGTATGATTCTGGGTGGGGAATGAGCTGATTAGCAGATGGCTAAAAGCTGTTATTAGTTTTGTCAGATTCCCAACACAGTTTTTGTCAAATGCCTTTTGCATACTTTTGCAGTAGTAGTTTGGAAAAAGCAATGTTCCGTGTTTTGTTTAAAGATTTGAATTTATCTTGAGGCCGCATTGAAATTGTCAGACATGTGATGTGAATTTAAGCCCAGTTGACTTTGCCTCTTGAATTCTGGTGTATTTTGCTGAAGTTATTTTATGAGAGCCAGGGCTTATGCTGCATTCACATTGTGGTGGTATACAGTAGACAGCAAACTCGATTTGGTCATCGTTTTCAATAGGAAAACAACAGCAATCTCTGCTGCCTACTGGGCCTGAAGGCAAACCAGATGTTAAAATGTCTAACAAAATGGATACAACCACATATGTTTGTGCACCTGCTCTTCTTGTCATCCTTCCTTTTCTCTTTCTATTGATTTAATAAAATTTAATGATTGTTTCCAACTCAGCCATCTCAAAATTAAACATTTTGAAATCAAATGAAATATTAAAAATATAGATATTCATTCAATACTATTCAGATTTTATTGTTTTATTGTTTACTGACATCTTTTTTTAGGCCACAATGTGAATGCAGGGTTAGTGTTTTAATACGCATTTGTGATCATTGTTTGTTTGCATTGATAGTTGATACACTGCTCCATTGCAGAGCACAGTTGTTACCATATTTTGAATCCCCTCTGCAGACCGATCTCTTTTAAGAGGGATGCAATAAGGTATTCTGAGTGGTGCTATACTGTACAATGACCCATTGGGATTGAAAGTGATATCCAAGCACTGTTTAGGCAAATGGTATGGTTCAAGGTACATGCACTTGTTTGCCTCATTAAGTTACTTGCAATGTTTTGTAGGGGTTTGTTTTGTATTCTGCCTGAAGAATTTGTTAGGCGTTGTACTGACTGTCAACTGACCTGTCCAGTTTCCTGTTTTTTCGACCATATTTATGGCACTTTTCTCATCTCCATAGTAGAAGGCATTGGTGTCTAAAAGACACAACACTGCAAGCGGCACAAGAAGGATTAGGAAAAAATGCAAGTGACCTTTATGGAAGTCCTTGCTTCATTTAACACTGTAGGAAACATCTATCTGAAAACAAGCATGTTTTCTCTGAGTAAGACTCAAATGTATAAGGTCAAGAGTTACTGTGAAAGTTGCCTCTGATGGACAATGAAATTTTGGAAGGGGCAATTCTTTATACAGTCATGTGATCATCAGTTTCTGGGTTATTCACACTGAATTATGATACAAATGAGTTATTAGTATCTTCACAAATTCATATTTCCAATGGCTTATACATTTATGCAACATGATAGCAGATTTGAAAATGAAACATGCTTGTGGAGGAATTCAGTTTTCAGTTGAATGCACATTTAACTGATACAACAGATTTTTCCAATGGTCAGTCTCCACCTGATCCTTAAAACATACTTTTCCACCTTCATGTCATATATGCTGTTTTTCTGTTTTTGTTTTTAATAAAAGTGGACAGTCCACTCTCCTTTTAGTATTTTTGCTTTGGAAAGCAAAGAGAGAGACACAAGAGAGAAGTCTGGCAAGATTTGATCCCAGGCCAGCATGGGCGCACGTGTGACTCCAGACTCAACCACTCAACTATCTCTGGGCACCTGGTCATTTGTGTTGAGACCCAGGAGGTCTTATGCAGATGGGGTATGTGAATCAATATGCTGGAGGAAACCATCCTGTTGGTGGGATATTGAGATGTTAATTGCCTTCAACAACATGCTTTAATTATTTATTTACTTACTTATTTACCTCCCTCCCTTCCTATTTGTTTGTTTGGTGGCTGACTTTTCTTATGCCATGTGAATCTCCAGGCAGCTTTATCAGTTTGAAAAATACAATGGCACAAGCCCCATTATGAAGTTACCCACATGTTACATACACATGTAATTGAGTGGTTATAAATGGAGAAATTGGCAATCCATCTATTTATCATGAAATGTATCTGCCTGTCCTGCAAACAAAGTCTTCTATTAGTTATATGTTAGTTGGAAAATTGTGTCACAACCTCTGTGACAAGAAGTCAAATGATTTCAGTACAAACACAACAGTGATCCTAATCGGCATTGGTATTACTGTGATGAATAAGCCAAAGACAAATTAATCTGCTTGAGAAAATTCTCAGACAGGTGAATTCATATAGAAGGAGATTATCTTGTTTTAGAAAAAAAACAACTGTGGCTTCAGTTTGATATATTCAGTGCAGTATATACAGTAAGTTGTTGTTTAGGTTGTGGTTGAAACGTTACAAGTGTAACTGGAATAATTACAGTAGAACTGCGCTATGGATGGTTAATCTGCCAGTTGGTTAACATTCACTTTTGTATTATTTGTGGCACAAATATCACTGACATCTACTGTTTGTCATGATGAGGTTTTTGAAGGGTTTCCCATTGAAACGGAGAACATCCTCTGCTACAGTACACAAAGTGTTTTACCACATGCTTTCATCAGCATTCTGCTATCTGCAATATATTGCAACAGTGGTAAATCACATTTTTGTTGATTTTGTTGTTGTATTTAGGTCCTTAGCTCCTATCTGACATATACAGCACACTCTACCTGTACACTTTTTCTGCTTTGTGTTTTCACATTTGTGGTTCAATGTGACATGGATTTCTCATAATTCAGTGGTTCTGTCAAGTGCAAGTGTTGAGATTGTACTCAACAGTGTGGTGTCCTGTGAGTGGGGTTGTTTTGATAATATCGCTCCTTTGGCTCCAACATATACAATCCATTTCTGATGCCCATGCTATTTTCATACCTATGGTTCTTTTATATCTGAAATGTACATTACTACAGTAGACTGAAAATGTGGAATAAAGTTTTTTTTCATTAATGTATAGCATTGCAATCAATTTTGCACTTTATAAGTCTTTTATTTAAATGTATTTACAAGAAATTAAAGGTATTTTACAAGTAGGACTAAATGGTTTTATTACAAAATGTGCCTAACTATAGATTGCATCTTACCTCAGCAGTGTTAATGTATGACTAGTCTTTTGTCATAACTTTGAGACTTTATGCCAAGTGAGAAGAACGACAGCACCTATTAGGAGTCTACTGTATTTCTAAGCTGCTTACAAGCTGCTACAGCAAGAGGCTCTCCTTCAAATCCCATGTCCCTCAGTGGGATGGCGACCTTCACAGATGAACCATAGAAAAATGTTTAGCTCCAGGCCATCGTCCTTACATTTCACAGACCCATATACTCCAAGCACCCTGTGAGAGGTACCATATCGCCAGGGCAACAACTGAATTATTTGTTACAAGTAAGATCAAAACAAACGGGCCTGGACACTGTCTTCAAATTCAATTGATATATGTTGAAAATCCAATGACGTTTTTCAACCTAAGAAAGGTGGAAACTAACAAGATTGGGTTCCCCTTTAAAACCGCTTTGTGCCATGAGATTTGCTTACTGCCATAAATGGAATTATGACATTAGGTTTGACCTTTCATTACAGCAGCAGAACACGACTCTCTCTACTGATCCTAGTACACACACAGGCACATACATACACACATAGATATACAATACATTATATTTTACACCCTCACTTTAGATGGTGTAGATAGATAGATTGATAGATAGGACTGACATTAAATGGTTGTTAGCTGTGAATTTAAATTGTATTTTGAAGTTGTGAAAAAAAGTGAGAAGTGAGAACAAAGAAATTTGGTAAAATCTTATCCAAGTCACACTCAACAATCTGAATGTTTATTCACAATTTACACTTTAAAGAAATATGAATTGTGGCTGTCAAGTCATGGGAGGCATTTTTCTCTTCAAATCACCGGAGAAAGACAGAATGCAACTGTAGCTGTGTGATAGTATGGCAGGACTGACCAGAACAAAAAGTACCATATTCATTGATCCGTATTGTCTCTACACTACAAGTTGGTGGTTGCTATGGGAACAGTGTTCTGTACAACATTTTCAATATTTTCTTGGTACATCACTGTACGATGATACACAAATAATGTTTTGCAGACTTATATTTATTGACTTGCTTTTATGTTTTTATGTGTACTATTTTACTATTCTGTTGTTTTTACTGTGTTCTTTTTGTCATGTGCCGTCTTCTTGTTTTTATGTTTTTGAATTTATTTTATTAGTATGATGTTTGTATTTGTTTGATAAAGCACTTTGTAAACTTTTTTTTTTTTTTAATAAATTGTTATTTTAGCTTGAGTTAGATGTGTTTTGGCAGAAGGTAAAATCTAAAAATCTATAATGAAGCAGACTGATGCAATGACAGCGATGACACACGTGTTACAAGCTTTGTCTACTCTGATCATGTTCTCTAACACCCTTTATTGTAAAATCTTAATAGAAGTGGAACTGGTTCTCAGGAAAGATTGAAAATAATATTTATATATCATATGAACCTGTCATGTCTACAATAGGTCATGCCCAGAATGAGAGTATGGGAGAATTCACCAGTAGAATAGAATAAACAAAGCCAATTATTCAATATTGACTGTGGTTTGTCAATATCTTTTGAATACCCTATAGCAATGACGGTTTAGGAAAGCAAGTCAGGAAACTCCAGCCTTTATTTTCACTCAGTCAGATCATCAGAAGGGCCAGAGGGAGCCTGCAGGGAGCCCAGCCAGGCAGACTAGAGGCCAGAAACCCGACCTTCTGTCCTGCTGAGCTGGCAGATCATCAGGAGACTTCAGCCTGGCCAGCTTTATCTTTTCATGCCCAGGGACTTCTCTAAAATGATGGTGTAAGTATTTAAAGTTCCCTTTACATTTGAATACAAGGTTCACCCAGTTCTTTTTAGTGTGCTGGTAGCAAAGACTAAATCGTTTCTTTTTCAAGGTAGTATATCACATTAAACCTTGTTCAGCAGAATTTCTCACCCAGCAGCAAAATTGCAAAGATAAGTAAAGTAATACGTTTTTTATTATTTTTCAAGCATTCCCCAGAAGTAACTTCCCACTAAATAAGTAATTGCCCATTTCATTATGAAAAATAGCCTAACATATCATAAAGAAGTTGTACTCATTGTGTGATATGACCACTTGTATCACACCTTTAGTGTTTCCATCGCAAAGTACTGATTAAGATTACTTTTATAGCCTAAAGCAACTAAGTTTGGTCCAAACACTTGAGAGTTGAAACTTGAATCATGAATTCAACGGCCACAGCCTAGTTCATCATGTACACGATGCCTAGATAAAAAATCCAATTAAGTCTATGCCACGCAGTCTTCTTTCCCATTACTGCAATCATCTTGTACATGTCTATAAACAATAAGCCATTGTGATTGTAATGCATTTTGTCATAGATATGCAAATGTTCTATTATCAGGGTGCAAAAGAGTAACAAAGCGAGTTTCGATCAGCTCTGATCACAACCGGGGATCAACCAGGAAGAGACACTGGGGCTCTTACTCTTTGGAAACCTCTTATCTGTTTATTTGAAAAGAAAAGAATAGGCTTTTGGTCACCCATGTTTGAATGGTATATGCTGTGACAGATAATTATCACAAGTAATGTGGATGTTTATATACGAGTGAGTGCATTTTTGGAACTTGCTGTACAATCCAAATTGACTGATGGCTGTTTGTCTACCCCTCCTGAACTAGTTTTGCTCTTACATCTTTTTCAAATACTGAAACCAAACAAACTATGATCACCCAACTAAATAATGATAAGCCACTAAAAAATAGTATTTTTCTTAGTTCCTGAAAAGTTGTGGAGAGGCAAAGTTTTCACAACAGTGACAATATTGAACCATATTTAGAAAGGAGTCCCTTATGAATGTATGTCAGCGAACAGCTGTAATTAAAGCATTTTGGAACAAATTCACAATCTCACTTCAATAGACTTTGACAATGAGAATGAATGCCTTTTCATAGCAACCTGTAGAACATAACCTACCATCATAATAGAAAAGCTGCACAGAGCGTGGGGTTGTTGTTGTGCTATTAATCATCTTGTTTCCTTTTATGGGAGTCTGTCAGGAATGTAAAAACTGTCCTTTACTAAAGTGACACAGACATTCATTGCTACACTGTAAATGTCAGTTTTAAAACAGCCTCAGAGGAAAACGCCTTCTGACAAGCCATTCTTTTTATTAGGACACTGGGAAACTGATTCTACGCCCGAGAGTGGCTGCAAGAAAAAAACTAATTTGAGTTTACTACATCGAGGGCACTAGATGGTATTGCGTGCACGAGATAGACTTTGTGCCCTTGCCTTAATTAATTTGAGTGCACGACATGCATATCGTTCCCACCAATATTAAGTTTGATTTATTTACATTCCAATTTTTCCACAAATGTGTATTTTTCCTAATAAACAAACAAAATTAATTTCTTTCTGAATTTCTTGAATTTCTTTCTTTCTGAAAAAATCTTCCACTTTCATGATTGTCTTTGCTATTACATAGGTTTTTTGTTTGTTTTATTATATTGTTTAAAGGAATATACTGTGACAATTTCACATAGATGAATGTGCCTTTTGCTACTCTCAATTGGCGATTGATATAATATATATTATATATTGATATAAGTGATTCAACCTATACCCAGTTTATGAAAGCTTTTAAATTCGCTACATTTGCTGTTGTAAACACCCAATGTCAGGGAAGTCTTTCCCAGGAAAAATCTTCTGGCTCACAGGAATTGATGCATTTTACACTACCAGCAGCAAAAACGATTTGTTTGGAACAAGTGTGCTAGCGCTTTCTAGGTGCTCGGGTGGAGGGGGGGGATTATATGATTGAGTGAGTGTAGCTATGTTGACTTTAAAAACTCCACCTGTTAACACCAATGTGCTGCGGTAGCACAGTGTTGTAAGTAAGAGAATCCCTTAATGAAAAAATTAATTAATGTGCTGACTACAGTTAGAAAACCAGAACTACTTCCTGGTATGTGAACGCATCATGCCGCGCACCAAACTAGAGCTGCTCATGCTTGTGTGATTTCTACCGTACTGCCTGGATTTCCCTTCTCAAGGCTCTTAGGGCTCTGGAGGCCTGAAGAAGCACTGCACATGCATTACATACAAACAGATGGACACACACACACAGAGCCCTACTCTTATAAAGGTGCTCCAGAGCACATAATAAATAGAAGAAGAACGGGGTAGTTAGCACGATCGGCAATAGCCACCATCACTGAGTAGACAAAGAAAAGACCAGTACCTACAAAACACTCAAACTTCATCAACAGAAAATCCAAGGAAAAAGTTGTAACAGTATTGACAACGTGATCTCTCGGAAGTGCAGTGCAGAAGGATCACAGCAATGACCGCTTAGCAGCAATTTCAACAAAATAAGAATAAAAACTAGGATCTTACAGATCATCACATTAAATCCATTTTCAAAGCTTTGCAAATCCCATGAAATTCATACACCTCCTCACTGCAATCAATGCAAAGTAACGCACCCTTATTTCAATGACAGATACTCAGCTAATGAAATCTAGTGGCTTGCCCACAAAGTATAGACTAATCAATGAAAAACATGAAGACGTGCTTATACACCCTCAGCCCACCCACTGAGCACTGGGCGTGATTTCAACATCTATACTGTAGCGCCCATGTAGCTCAGGATCTTTTTGGCTGTGTATTTCCCAGTTTTAGACCAAGCAGTAAATACATTATTATGCTTTCATTTTCATAGACATCTACTAAACTTCAACTTTTAAAGCCTATGTAGCCTAATTTTAGCCAAGATGTTACAAACTATTTAGACGTCTTTTAAAGAGCTAATCAATGAAAGAAGGGACCCCTGTGCTCATGCATCTGTGCATGTGCTTACTTCCAAGATTGATGACCTGATTTTCACTATTGTGCTCACAAATGCCAATTTCTAAGTGGGACTAATGGCCAAAAATGTCATTGTACATTTCTGACAACACTAACCCATCAAAAACATTTTCATAGGTGATAGCAGGAAATGAACCCAGTCTCATTCCTTCTTACACAACAATGAACTTCAAAATACTGTGCATCAGGTACACAAAGAACCCTCCACTTAAATGAAAGGTTCTTCACACTTAATGTGTTGCACTTGAGACCTGCAGAGTTTAGAGTGCTACATTATGACAAAGTGCCCTACAAACCAAAACTATGCACTTTATTGTGGCATGAATGATGAATCACTGCGTGGCTCCTTTGGCACAACACAAGACATCTGTAAAAGCTCTGGCTTCTATCCTGAAGCATAGAGTTGTTAATCCCTCCACAAAGGAGGTTACGTTTTCCACCCTGTAAGTTAGTTTGTCCGTCTGTCTGTCAGCAGGATATGTCAAAAACTTATGAATGGATTTCCAAGAAATTTGATGGACAGAGCGTTGAAAGAACAATTGATTCAATTTTGGTGGTGATCCATTACATAATTGTCATTTTAGCCATTATTACGAAACTAACAGAGATAGAGACTTGGATCCTAAGGGCATGTTTGCAGGGTCAAGGAATCAATTTAACTTAAAATGTAAGTGATAGGAATGATGTCTATGGGTGCAACAGCAAGTTGGAGAATTGCTCGCTAAAATGAAAGAACTTCTTTGAGGTCGGTCCTGGATATAAGGGTGATATAAGGGTGATCAAAGAAGGAAATGTTATCTCACTCTATATCGTATTACTTTGTCTTGTAACAGGAAGATCAGGGTTTTTTTTATATTAGCCTTTAAAGTGAATCCCCTTAAGCTCCCCACTCCACTTCTTAATTACAGAGGATAGAACACATTTAATCCCATCTTAATGAATAAGAGCATTAGCCATGGATGGAGGGGACTTTGTAGAGAAATTGAACGAATTCTCATTGAACCAGAATAATTAATTAGTTCATGTGGTCACTGGAGCAATAGTGTCACTAGGGGGATGTAGGGGATGTAACCAAATTCAAATACCATATGACACTACACTCTAGATAGTGGTCACCTGTATCACGATTCATTTCTTGCCTCATTATATAAATATTGGCTATTCATAAGCGCTAACATATAAAAGTTAATCTTATGCTTTTTAGTGGTCTTACCTGAGGCAAATCAGGGGGCAACAATGATGTAAAATGATTATAACATAGTATGTGTTCATACTACTGCATCATCTAAGTAAGCTACATATCTCTCGCTCCAGCACAAATTACTGTGAGTCCCACGGGACCCAAAGGACTCGATGCAGACCTCTAATCTGGGGTGATCAAGGCATACATTATGATCAATTTATGGCTGAAATACATAAAAAAAGAAGGCATGTAATGTTTTGGATGAAGACGCAGGATGATGGAAGCCTACCAATTACAATTAATCTATGCAGCATGAACAAATACTAATTATAGTTTTCAGACACCATGAACTGTTTGCGTATCACATTGCTTTATTCAGATCACCACAGAGCACAAAACACATTTAGCAATCACGTGTCACCATTTTGTCATGCATTTTCATTGCACATAAATAATTTGAATCACTACTCTCCAGTACTGTAACCAACAAATCTTTGATGGGTGGGCCTACATAAAAACATTTAGCATGCACAGTTGCTCTTCTGACAAAAATCAAATGTGCTGGAAAACACACAATATACCAAATAGCACACACAGTGCCATACGGATACCAGAGATAGATTATTAGCCCATGTTTACCACATAAGCAACCATGGGTGGGTGGATTCATCATTCCAGGGGTGTTTTAAATTAATTAGGCCTACTAAAACTGAGAATGGAGAGAGAGAGAGAGAGAGAGAGAGAGAAAGAGAGTGAAAGGTGAGATTCTCTTCCTTCGTCAAACTAGGTGAAATGAAAGTCAGCCCCAAGTTGATCTTAGTTCAAGCAGTTTAATACACACATGTGGACTGAGACAAACATCACCACAAGGCAAAGCCTGAGTCTGTGTCTAACAAAGGAACTGCAGGATTTTATATAGGATCACTGTATCTATTTCAAACACATCCTGGCTGGATATCGTTTCCATATATGTTCCGAGGACTCCTACACCTGGGTGTCTCCATATAGCCCTGCTGGCTATTCCAGTCCTAATACCAGCTGTTTTCTTCCTTCAATATGCCAGAGACCCTGTGGGCCCTGAGGGGGGTCGAGTTAGCCTACGGACAGTGTACACAGTTAAACCATTTATAAATGCTCATAAGATATATATATATATATATATAATGGATATAAATGATGCACAGTTAATATGAATGAGTTCATATACAATGACACGAGCATACAGCACATTAATCATATTAAATGTAATTATCATGTCTCCGTCTTATAATTTCACCCATCAGAGAGAGAGTTAGAGAGAGAGAGGTGGGGGGGGGTTGGTTCACGTGTGAGTGAATCTGAGTGGATATTGGGTAATTTTACTTAGGA
>CABFOQ010022636.1:46115-65133 GCA_900660455.1 Gephyroberyx darwinii
GTTCAGAGGTCCTTATATAAAACAATAAAAGGTGTGTGTGTGTGTGTGTGTGTGTGTGTGTGTGTGTGTGTGTGTGCACGTGTGTGCACGTGCGTGCGTGCGTGCATGCGCGGGCATGTCTGATATTTGTGTATGAATGGATCTGTATTACTCTGCTTTATTTGCTTCTACATTCAGATAATGAAAATGATGCTTTTTTCTGTTTGATTTGCATGTGGAAATGTCATCTTCGTACTCGGGCTAATTAATGAGGCTAGTCAAGCACTTACGCTAAGCTAATTAGCAATGATTTAAATATGGGATGGTGTTGCATTTTAATTCTAAAAGAGTACAACTTTTGGAGTGGCCACTTAAATTCAGACACAAAGGTCAAAATGATTTTGAATTTATACAACAAAGGTTTGATGAGGGGTAAATAAACAATTTAACCTCCAACAAAAATGTACAACAAAATTAATAAAGGAGGAAGACATCTTAGCTGACTAAAACGGAGTTTGGCCAAAGTCTGCCTTTCAGTATTTACCTGCTGAGGAAAGTGAGAGCAGAACCTTTCACTCTCCGTAGTACCTTTCTTAAAGGTTAAGGAAGGTCACTAAGGATCACTAAGCTCTTTCTTAGGACATTCAAAAATGTTTCTGAGAAACTGGCACCAGCCTCCTGGTAGGACTTAGTAGCAATGCTAGTCAATGAAATATTAAAGTATTGTTTTGTTAATTGCTTGTAAGCGACTCCATATACGTCCATATTTGTTGTAAGTCATAGTATTCGCGTGATGTCATATCATTTGCTGCAGCCATATTGCTGACATTAGTAACAGCCAGTGACAGTGTGGCAGCTAGAGACAGCATCATTAACAAACCTTTGTTGTGCCAAAATTAGTATTGGCCAAAAAACTTCCCATCTGTTACAGTGGATGATTTCAGACCTTTCTGCTAACAATCTCCCACAAGCTTAAAAATCAATGGTTAACAAACATACTCCAGAGTTAGGTAGCAATGCAGCATTCAGTACTGTAGATGTCTAATTACACCTGCTTAGCAGAGTTTGGTACATAATCCATCCCATACCATGCTGCTGAGTCCCCTGTGTTTAAATTACAGTCTGCAAGTTTCACATAGTTATATACTGTTAAGGCCACATAACAATTATGGGAACTGTGATGGTGTAAGGCCTTTAAATACTCCATTAACATGAGAGCATCGTGATTGGATCTTTCTGGAGTGAATGCCCCTCTTTTAGAGGATGGATGGAGTCAGTAATCTTTAAACTGTGGTCATAAGTCACCTCTATACAGGTGAAGCCATTTCTGCTGAGCAATGCCCAATTCCCCATCATGCGCAGCATGAAGGGACAAAGAGCAGATGAAAAAGATGTCACAATACAGGAGGGAGAGGAACCAGGTTCACCTTGGCTAAAAATCCCCATCGTACCTTGTGATCTCCCACATTGATTTAATTGCATATAATGGAAGCTCTTTGAAGGTCCTGATGCAATCTCAAAGTCTCTCTTCAGATAAACCCCCAAGGACATACTCTTCTGACTGTGGGGTTTTATGCTTGGCAAAGAAAAGTACTTGACCTGTGCTATTCAACAAGTGTAAAATTAACAAATATAAAGTGGTCAGGCTGTGAAAGGGAAAAGGTGATACAGAAGATATTCCATGTACCTCCAAAAATATACAGCATATTTTTCCTCTGATTGTCTAAGCCTTTGTCACTGATTGCTGTGCATATTTGTGTTTGACTTCATTTGCTACAGTCATTGGCAAATGAAGGTAGTACACCTGCAATCTCCGGGGCAATGGACCATTGTGCCCAGCACAAGTCCCCATAGGAGATGCAGAGAGCTGGAACCATGAATGGGAATATTAATTGTGTCACATGGTGAGAGTAACCCACAGGACAAAGGAAGGCATCACAAGGTGCAGAGAAATTGAATAATGGTCTTTTCTCTCTACATCAGTTTACATTGTTTAATGCCATTTCATTTGGAGCCTGTTTATTTATCTGGTAGACAATGCACCGTGAATGGAATACCCCAGGAGCTGTACCAAAGTAAAAACAAGAAACTCCTCCAAGGCCATAATGCCTTGCGTTCAGCAGATAACAGAAGAATTTGGGTTTGCCGGTTGTGTTACTGTCGCAGGCGGACAAAAAAATGCAGTCCCAATCGGATTGTGATACCATTTTACCATGGACAGGAAAACCATGGGCATGCTTACAGTTTTGTCTGTGGCTTCATTCCCTAAGATTGTTACAGCTTTAAGTTGGAAGCACTTCGAGCCTGAGAATAAATATCAAATCTGTCACCGTAAGTCTTTACAGACTACCATGGTCTCTATTTCAATCTAAAACAACTGTGTTAGGAAACTATTAGTGATTTGCTTCACAATTGCTGTCGATGGCAACACTGATGGTCTGAACATGACCTCACCCAAAGAGGCTTGGTACAGTGTGTTCTGGTTAGCTTTATACGCCCTGCCTGACATCGTGCTGAGACAGGAGTGGAGGATGCAAGGGAAGGATGCTCCTCAGGTTAATAGCTTTGGGAGAAGAAGAAGGGGACATCAAAGACCATAGCAACTAACTGCTGAGCTGTTCAGGGCATCTCATTTTCTGGTGTGATGGTCTATCAAAAAGGCATTCATGTCCCCGTGGGCTCATCAGGGTCTTGAATTTAAACCCGATACAGCACTAGTTTATCCCTACCCTCCCTTACCTGTCCCTCTATACAGTTGTGACCCTTGCCACAGATAGCCAATTACAGGTACTGCTTCAGCCCAGAGCAATGCTATGTAGTCAATGCTACTGTAGAGAGTGTGCTACCATTCTTATTTATTTCAGTGAAAAGCGATGAAGAGGGAAAACTGTGGGTCTTTTCAATGTACTAACAATGATATGTCAACAATCTGTAACTCTGCTAACTTTTGCCACCAGTAATAATCATATCATCCAATTCTTCTGATGGTAATTGGCGCTTTTGGGCAGAGTGGGAAGGAGAGAGGAAGCTAACAATGAATGAAGAATTGTGCAAACAACAGACATCTGCTCTCCTCATTGTTCTTTTCCTGGCAAAGTCAAAGGTCCCTTGTGGTAATCCTGCCCCCTCGCCTACAACGACCATATCCTCCCTACCCATCTCCGGCTCCTCCTGCTGCCTCCCTGGGAGGGGCCCTAGAAAGACACAGGCCTTTCTGAAAATTCAGGTCAAGCTACCATAGAAAAGTAAAAACCATACTGTAATCACCAAGAGAGCTACATGTTTAAATGTTTAGTTTATAATATGTTCCATTAGTATACCAGTCAAAATGTTCAAATTAAACAGAAATGCAACAAAAAAAAGTACAATAATTACACTGCAAAGTAGATACAATCAATAGCAACTGTTTGCACCACGTGAAACAATGAAAACTAAGAAAAGTGAAGAAGAATTGCAAACTAATCACATAACACAAGCACAGCATAAAACAGATTCTCCTTAGAATTGACTGCATTGATCATTCCCTATCTTCCAGTCCAATGGAAAACTATAAAACAAGGCTCTGGTTGTCTCGTCATTCACCACCTGATTCTCTGGCCTTAATTTGGTGACACTGATGTACGCAGCACCAGGACAGGCACAGACACTGCTGGGAATCAAAAGCTTTAGATTTATACTGCAGTGTACGGGGGGGCTGGTGTGAAGCAATTCCTGTACACAAAAGACAGTTTCAGAAGCATCATATTAATGTAAAATATACTGGTGGACATCAGTAACATGAGCAGTTTAAGTATAATCTGGAACAGAATAAAGGGCCACAGAGAATGGTGTGATAGCTCCCATCTTTCTTTCTCTTTCTTCTTCTCCCTCCTTCCCATACATACTATGCTGGATAGCATCATAAATAAAAAGCCATGCTATTTCCAGCTGATTGCATATGAATCCTAATCAGACTCCTATTCAAGCTTCTCTCTACACCACTGACCATTTACACTTCACCAATAAGCAAAATTGCGAGGGATCCTGCTGTTACATTACCAGAAGGCAAATTGCCATCAGTGAGCAGGTGGCAACTTGGGAGGAGAGGACAGTCAAGCAAAATGGAGTGTACCCATTCAGCCTACTTATCATCCTGCTTGAAAGAAAATCAGTTTTTTTTGCCATTGACTTGGGCTTTTTAAAACAGTAAAGGGTTCTCCAATCAAGCATTCCTTGAGTGTTTCACTCAAAACCAGTTCAATCAGTCACACATCATCTGCTTGTCTGTTCATGGAGTTTTTTAAGGGTCAAGGTATCAGATTTATTTCTTTATTTCACCAGATATGAATAATAGCACAGTCAGTATAGCAAAAAGTTTAATCTTCTGTCTGCCGTTAGAGTGTCAGTGGGCACAACAAGTGATATCAGATCCTTGAAGCCCAGAGGAGTTGGCATAAACTCATGTCAGCGAGGTTGCTACTGGAGTTATTTAACACCATATTTATCCCAAGTAAGGCCAGGCAGTAACAAAGCCTGGCCATGCTCAGACAGATTAATGTGCCAATGGCCACAATTCTCGCTACACACCCTCCCAGAGGAGAGCAGCTAAATGAGGAGCGTCTGCCTCTAACACTGGAGCTTGCAAACAGCACTCCATGGAGGGGACTTGCACTAAGGGTTTTGAATACCAATTCTTTTGGCTTCTCTCTAAGATGTTTTGAGGCAACTGAACACACACTTTCTTCAAGTAATATAAAAGTAACATAAGAGTGTACGTATTCATTCATGTTAACACATATCAGGTATAGGATTCACAGTAAAATATTTACCCAAAGAGACCCTCTAAAAATAAAGTAACTCCTGGTGCAAGATTCTGGGGCCAGAGGTTTATTGATTTCTTTTAGAAATCTTTGGACTGTACAATATGTCTCAATTGTTTCAGTGTTGAGAGTTCAGTGTTGTTGTGGAGAGAGTACTTACTTAAAGAACTCCATGAAGGAGAATCCGTAACCGTGTTGTTCGGCAATCCCTGCACATACAACGTTGGCTGATGCACCTATCAGTGTGCCGTTTCCTTAATAGAAAGCAAAACAGTTTTAAAACACTGTTAATTGAAATGTAGAAAGTGTTTCTGACCCCTCCTGCTCTCCTAAATGTAATAAGGTTCTTTGTTAACCAAGTTTCCTTTAGACATTGATTTTGAATGTACTGAACAAAGTGCCACTGCATTGAGACAATTAGTATATGGTGATTCTTCTCATCTAAATTTCTATCACACTGTGGCCAGCAGTGCATTCTCTCTCATCCTCTCGATGGAAGAGGCATTGCTTACTGTACTGTAGTTTGAAATTCAGATATTCTATGGTAGTTTCTGATAGGAGCATGCATGTATCATCAAAAATCATTCAACCAATTCCAGGGGCACTTACCAACTCCATAATAATAATAATAATAATAATAATAATAATAATAATAATAATAACAGACTTTCAGCATGCTCTCAGTATTTTTAAACTCTCTAGTAACATCTCTGAGAGCCATGGTATATATCCACCCTGCTGCTCGATAATTCTCACGTCTCAAAAAGTGTCAGTGTGAGGATGGAGCTGGGCCATGACAACATCATATAACTGATCGATAAGGACCTGTCACAGTGCAGTTGATTAAACTGAAATCCTGTGACAACTCTATTTCTGTGTTCCTCCCACCCAAATAGAGCCATTCTCTGCTGGAAGGGCCAGCCAGTGGGGTTTGCCAGAGCCTGAATACGGCGAACTATCTGGGCCTTAGGCTGCTTTCACAAAAAGCACAGCTTGGCCTCCCTAGGGAGAGGCACAGCTGCACAAAGTGTAGACTTGGCCGTGACCTGGAGCAAATAATGTCTCCTTCTGGCAAAGACAATCTATAAAGAGCCACATGTTTCAAAGGGTGCTGCATAACTGTAAAGAGTATCTGCTGTCTATAAGTAACTCAGGTTAAAGTAAAAGTGTTTGGCTCAAAACCAAACATATATATATGATATTAGGGCTTGCAGTACATGTGGGGATAAAATAAGGTTTCACTCACCCCCGAGACAAGCTCCCATGGCCAAAGCAAAGATGAGGGGTTTTACTGGAAGGTTCACGTCTGCATCTTGACTCAGGTTGATGAGAACTGGAATCTGTGAGTACACAGAGAGAAATAATGGGATTCACTGTCCAGTATACACTGATTTTAATATGGTGGCCTTGACAAGAAATCCTTTTTTATATGCAATGCTTCTGCAATATACTACTACCACTAATAATAATAATAATAATAACAACAAGAATAATCCATGTTTTCAACATTTTTCTCTTGTAAATATTAATAAATAATAATGCACACTATTATTACAGAACACACAGATTTGTGATCATATTTTCCACCATATTTTCCATTTGGTTCATATAGCTGCACTGTAAACTTTAGAGCTACATTTACGTTTTTGACCTTACTATAGTTAAGAGTTTGGTGTCTACAACAGGGAGGGGGTCTCAGACTTTCCAATACCAGTGACCCCCATATACATAGTGCATGCAGGGGGACCCCATATGTGAAAGATGAGGATTACATGCAACATACAGTAGGTGATGAGCCAGACCTTATCCCAGCATGATGGGAGCACATACAACTGATTGTACTTTAGTGTGTCTCAAGCCCTGTCTAGAGGAGTGTTGAGAAGCATCAGCCTTGTGTGTGTGTACAGTGTTGTTGATTACAGGATCTGGTTTGCCTCCTTGGATCTTTGCTGGAAACATTGATGATGATAATAATGTCCCTATGTCCTCTGAACATCAATCTACCAGTTAAATATGAAGCCTTTCAGTTTGCAGAAGAATACTTCCATTGTCTTATGGACTATTACATATACATTACCTTGGGAACCCAGAGCAGTGTCTTAATGTATGTGTCATCAATGTTTTTGTTGCTCCTGGTTGAGTAAGCAACCCTTCACTGAGCATTAACAGGAACAATAAATAAAAAATATTGTGCCTGTTCTAATAACCAAGATCTCTTGACAAACTGGTAAAGTGGGAAAGATTTGTTAGTGGTGAATCTAGTGGTTTAATCCTCCACTCATATAAGTCATTTTATTATCTACTGTGATTGCAAGCAATATCTTACTCTGTCAGTGTGATAACGTCCTGCTGTCATTCTAATTGAGCACACTGGTGCTCTGCTTCAAACATTGATTTCTATACAAACATTTATCAACTTTGAGTCAAACAGACAGCTGACAACAACAGAGGATTGGGACATTGTGGTCTGATATTTATAATAGAATTAAATGTAAAACTAAACCTACTACTACCAATACCTAATCAAAATCTAACTTTGGCTACGACAAAGTAAATGTGCACATAATTCACATTTGGATCAACGTTGTTTTCACAGTTAGTGCAGTGTGAAACTAAAATATAGTGATCCTCCAGTTCAACTATGACAATATCAACTACTCACCTGGCACCTTGGCAAGTTACAGTTCCATCCCTGGCTATCTATCCATAGACGTAATGTTTTCACGATGCTAAAGAAGTCAGAATAGCTACCTTGGTAGCACGGCTAGCCAATCTGCCATCATTAGCAAGCTAGCGCATGTGCAGGTCTGAGAGGGACCGCAATGGGAAAATGTGAACAACACTGGTACCAATCCTAAGAAATGTGTTACATCTCAAACTTGAATCCCTACGGTTCAAATCAGCAGTGGCCTGTTTTGCATGATGGAATTAATACACACACAAAGTGAAACTTGTTGGTATTTTAGATGGATTTTAGATGCACTTTTGAACTGTAACAACACAGGAAGATGTGAGGTCACTCTTGCACTAAAACAGAGGCAAATAAACTGTATGAAAACAGCAGGTGTTTATGTAAACTAATAGATGAACATGGTGAGATGATGAACTATGATACTGGTGTAATCCTTTGAATGAAACATAAAGACAAACTGGAGATTAACTGAACAGTCAAATGAGCAGATTATTGCCATATACTTAATTCATCATTCTGACGCTGAGGCTTTCAAGAAAAAATAACAGAAGTATGTTTATGAACATTTATGAAATTTAACCCTCAACGACTCTCACATAACCCTGTTTTCCAAAAAGTGTTTGTTTTAAGAGGAACTATACCACCTTACTAAAAACACCTTACTATCATTTCATCTCAGCATCTTTGGTTTATGCATTGTAATGTAGTTATATGTCCCCCAGCACACTGGAGTAGAAATCTGCCTCTTACCATGGTGGCAGTGAAGGGAATGTTGTCAATGAGAGAAGAAGCGAGAGCGGAGACCCACATCACCAAGATAATGGCTATGGCCAGGCGCTGGTCTTCTGGCACTGCCTGAGAGAGGAGATAATGAGAGTGACCCCTATCTGCTGATTTCATTGCCAGTCAACACAGATGCAGATGCACAATCCTCCCTCACCCAGCTTTAAATCAAACAGACCAATTAAGTTCATGCTTTGGCCCTGACCCTCTTGTCAAAGAGAAGGGACTGAGAGGATGAAGCTGTTTGAATGTGTGACATGGCCACAGGTGGCAGCCCTCTACATTTCAGCTCTGCCAAACACACAGATGACCCCACGTGCAAAGCATGGTGTTGTTAGAGCTCTTCATCCTCTTACATGCCCAGGCTGGTTACAGAGGCATGATGTTGCAGGAGATGATACAGGCAGCTATATGGCTCCTCTTTCCCCCTGTTTTCTAGTTGTATCAATGAGAGAGAGGCCAGTTTTACCAAGCATGTTGTCCATTGTTCACAGCCCTCCATGTTTGGGACAGTGAGCGGGCTAGATATCGAAATGGCAGCCAACCTGTCATGTGTAATTATTAGAGATATAGAGGCCCGTGGTCCAAACACAAGCTGACGTATCTATCACGGGTGCAATTCTCCACCGCATGATCCACACAGGCAAGGATATGGGCTCATCGCCTTCCGTGTGGAGAAGACTACACTGGGGTGAAAATTACCTCAGACCGTATCAGCCTCTGACAGGAATCAAATGTAAACAAAATAATTGAATTCAGAGCTTTGCGGAACAATGGATCAATATGCATGAAATGCAATATCATGTCACCTGTGCCCAATTAGCAATTACGCCAGTCGTGTGATGCTATGGTTGAAAATCAAAGAAAAAACTCACTTTTATAAGCAGTGCTGTCTGTTCTCCAATATAGTCGATAAGCTGCAGCTGGGCTAAAGCCTATGGGAGATGAAGAGGAGAAGATTGATATGAAGCAATTATTGTGAAGAGAATTAGTTATAGGTGGGATTAAAGTAATTTGACCTCTATTTAGCAGACATCAAGTAGGCACAAGAAAAACTTTTGTTGTTGTTATTATTGTTGTTGATATAAGAACAAAGTACTATTCACATACTGACGACCATTCCTTCTGGCTACATGGGAGTAACCACTACAAAGTTTCATGCATTCAGCAAACAGTTTAGCTCGGACCCTCACTAAGTCCCCCTCGGGTTAAGGGTTGGGTTTCTGTGTAAGATTGTGAAACTCACAAAACAAAGCCTCCAAACAGGGAAACAACAAGCAGCTTGCAAAGCAGTTAATCTGCAGACATTATGCCTTTCCTGTCATTATTTCACTGGGATGCTCACAGATGAGGAAATAGTTCATAATTAATTTACACATTCTAAGCTCACTGGCAATTCTGTCACTGCCAATGTACCGTCAACACATCCAATCACAGCGCTTGTTTTCCTTTATCTCGTGAAGCTGCTTGTCATAGGCAGGCCTGCCTAGAACTATATTTAGGTCTGTTTGTAGGTGCTACAGAAGGATCTCTATGGAGCTAATAGATGCTTTTGAAAAGATATCGGTATCTACTAATATTCTATATTCACTTCACATATCATCATCTGTGGAAGTGCCTGGCCCAGGCTGAGCGTTAAGTACCTCCATCAGAACGAAGAGGGCAGCAAAGAATAGCAATGTGGCCCACTCCACTCGGTGCAAGATGATCTCAAAGTCCTGGATGTCAGCCAGAACCAGAAGCCACAGTGCCCCCAGGATAGCAATCCAGCCTGAAACAAAGAGCAGGAAACACCATCTGAACTCTCGTTCTATTGCAGGAAAACAAAGCTCAGTTACATAGAAATTCTTACATGTCTTCATCCAGTAGACACTGAGCACACTGTACCAAATTTTTCATAGCTTGAAAGGAAAGTAGATAAAAAAAAGAAATATAGCAGACAACACATGGTGATACTAAGGAGACTTCTGAAATAATTAAAAAGTGTTAATTCAGTTAAATGGAGTTCCATCTGTCCTCTCTTCACTTAAATTGCTCTTCATTCACAAGTCTGTTTTCAAAAAACACTGCAACTTTTTCTAAATAGTACAGATGCTTCTAGTGCATCTTTGTGCATCTGGGTCCTGCTGCTATGATACTTATATTCGATAGTAAAATACTGTGCTCAACTACCGTGACGTTACATGCATGCAAGGCCATCTGGTGTCTTTATTGCCCCATGTGAATCGATGGCTTTAAAATGCTTATGCTATGTGTTCACACAATACAAATGTAGCAAGTACAAGCCAAGCAATTCAATTTGGTGCAGATACAATGGTATCTAGCCTCTGGCCATTTAACAGAGAATCCCACACACACTCTCCATGCACTGATGATTTGGATACTCTTCCCTAAGCATGTTATGCTGGAGATGTACATGGAAAAATTCATTTGTATGTATTAAATGTATTAAAGTATGCAAAGGATGCCGTCACAATCATTTAACAAACAGATCGCACCATCGGAGGATGATGGATGCAGTATTTGGTCAGTCTTGGTGGGTTTTATCAAGCACTCATTACTACAGCATCCTCCTCTCTAGTCAAGAGGATAAAGTTGGCATAGGCTTGACAGCACATACAATTAGAGGGTGTTTTTGAAAGAAGGAAGAGTGTGCATCCACTTGGAGAAAATTTGATTAAACAGGTGAGCATTAGTAATTGCCTTGGCCAAGGCCCCTTGGGGAAATAATTACACAACTGATGGGAATTAGCAAGGAACGAAAAGCGAGGGAAGGACAGAAAAACTAGGGTGATAGGGGAAAGATGGGAGACAGAGAGAAACTGAAACAACATGAAAAGATGACTGAAAGACAGAGGTAGAGACTTGTGATATTGTTACAGCATGTTTACATGTTCAAAAGCTGCTGAATGTTTCCTCCCAGCCTGTGTTCTGTGAGCTGTTCTCCCACATTGACTCTACTCTTAAAAAGTTCAAGGTACTAGTCTGTATCAAACAGGGCAGGATGTCAGTGTACTAGTACTAGTGTAGGTCCATCATTGTGTACGTTAGCGATCTGTGCAATTGAGAGTTCATCTTATCCATGCATTCTTTGAAATAGAAAGGACGAAGGGCTATCACAAATGGCTTCAATAAGGAGTCTATGAAAAAAGATAATTTCTATGTCACTGCACCTATTGAAGCCCAAATGGTTCTGCTTGGTGGTAATGAACCTTACGCAAGGTGTAGATAACGGAGGTAATAGTATTACTATTCTTTTGTGTCCATTGCACAGCT
Organism: Gephyroberyx darwinii; assembly: GCA_900660455.1. Taxonomy (NCBI): domain Eukaryota; kingdom Metazoa; phylum Chordata; class Actinopteri; order Trachichthyiformes; family Trachichthyidae; genus Gephyroberyx; species Gephyroberyx darwinii. The sequence goes on from CABFOQ010022636.1 coordinate 57,645, forward strand.
ATGTAATGGGACCCTCATGTCCTGGAATGACCTATGAGGTTGTATTTACATTTCTGATAATATTTCTCATCACTGAGTTTGGAGGAGAAGCAGAGGTGCTACCTTAAACAAACAGTAGATCAACAGAGAAGAACAAGCGCTTCACTCTATCTGTTAACAATTGTTCTACATTGTTCCAATAAAACTAACATTTCTGTCCTCTGGATGATGCCTGTCTTTGAACTAAGATGGCACATTTGTATTCCTTAAGATCATCTATTAATGGAGAGACTGTAGCTCCTGTTTTCTCTACAGACCTAATGTCATTGACTTGGCTTATGAAGTCTCTATTGTATTTATATTTATTGTACATAGGTGTTTTAATTTCTCTGCCCGTGGCTCCTTGTGGTGATGAAGACTCATTAGGGTCAAATTTACAATGGGAAGAGCTAAAACACACTGTCACACTCTGTACTGTACAGTTGATAGTACAAATTAAAATAAAGGAACAGAAAATAAGCAAACCCCTCTGCTACGTTCTACTATTGATTCAGTAACTGAAGACAAAAAATAGGGAAAACTTTTGATTTCCTCCCTGCATTGATATTCCCAGAGGCTGCTTCCTAAGCAGGGAGAAGCGCAAGCAGCAGACAGCAAACTTGAGGAGCTTTCCAATTAAAAAGAGCTTTTAGGCAAGTGTGAGCAGGTTGTGATAGGCTCATTTATCATACACAAGACAACAGTGTTCTGATACAGGAACTGTGCTGTGAACAGTGTCTCATCGTAGTTGTTTATCTAAAGCCTATGTGCTTGTCTTTACAGTGTTTTAATACACAGAACAAAGTCACTGAACACTTGGCTGAGGCCAAAAGATAAAGAGTCTTGTGCTCTGCCAAGTGTCTCGTTGTCTAAGCGTTCACTTAGTGTAAGCTTCAGGTTAGGGGAGAAGCTGTGATGCTTTGACGCAGTTTTTAGTTTGGAAATATTTAATTATCCCTTTATCCTGCTGAATGGTTTGACAAAGATTGAAAACAATTCGAAGGGAAAATCTACTGTCCAAATAAAAGTCAATTAAAAGCCAAAGTCAAGATTTGTGGCTCCAAAAAGGCAAATCTTTAAGAGCTTCGAGTTCCAGCGACAATGAATGAGAGAATGCATTTGTGGAAAAATTGGTTTGTTAGAACTTGACAAGCTTGATTTTCCAGTAATACTAACAGTTTTAGCACTGCGTACTGTATGTATGACCTCCTGTAGACTAGTTAATATGAATAAGATGAGATGCACATTTGCACATCATGCATCATGTATATTGCTGTAAATTACCTATTTATCTTTTATTGTTTTCTTATTTTACTATTTATACTATTTTTATTCCATATTATTACACCCCTGTTGTGTGCTTACATTCAAGTTCCTCTTCCCTGCTGAATCCCATTACTTTTGCTGCTGAAACGACCTAATTTCCCACGGGAAAGAAATAAAGTTTCCTCTTATCTAAATCACACTTGTAACCTACATCACACATCAGTGATCAAATGACCAGGCAATAATCAGAGTGAAATTAAATTTTGCTGTGTGAGCCTAATGAAATTTTAATGAGGCTCAATTTCTAAAACATCTGTGAAGGAATAGATTGGGCCTGCTGCAGTAGTCAGCCCTGACTGTGACCTGCATGCATTAATGAGAGCTGTGTTTGGGAAGACCCCTGTCCCTCCACAGGAACAGAAAACATGGTGCTCTGGGTCATTCCCATTTAATAAATGTCACCAAGAGGTAAACCCAGCAGCTCCTGTAATTAACTGAGCATGTTTGGTGACCGAGCGGCCTCTGCAGCTAGAGGAGCAATGAGAGGTTGTGTATGAAGACAGCCATCTTCATTTGGGGATGGTGTCAGTATTAATGGGCCGTTAAGGTCATCGACCACCCAGACACACACATCAGAGACATCGCAGTCAGAAACATCGGATGGACAAACAAGATGTAACCCTCACCCCGGGCCAAAGGCAAGCTACACAGATATGGTACACACTCCACCCCTTTAGCTCAGCAGGCACAATATCGGTGCCACCAGCTGTTTACTGTATTTTGTATGTAGGGAATGATAGAATAGATTTATTAGGTCATCATTGCAGTAATTACAGGGTTATTATAGCTTTGTTTTGCTCGCTGCAGAATTACGTTACCTTTCTAACATACAGTGCAACGCTATAAGGTACTTTCCTTGAGTCCACCTTTCTTCACCTGTTCACTGATATGGTTTTAGATAACTGTAACGAAGTGGCTTTACCAGAGCATTATAAATCAACAGTTTTGTAATTACAGCACATGAATAGATTTGATGGGTCTAAATGCAGCTCAGTATCCATGTAATTTGTTAGCTGCATTTGTTTGCCAGCCCATTATTTGGGCTCATTTCAAATGCAAGGACAGAGGAAATTGTGTTTCGTAATTACACGACAGAACCTATAACTACCCAGTGGGGCCTGTAAAAACAATGCAATGATTCGTAATCGTTAAGGTTTTCCTGCTCTAATGAGATACTGCTGTGCTTACCAAGCTCGAGATGAATGCTAGGAACAAAGGAGTTGAGAAAGAACATGAAGATCACCACTCCCAGGACGGACACGCACTTTACCAAGAGGACTTTGTCAGTTATTCTGTGCTGTGGAGGAGAGAAATTAGTATTTTTCTTGTTAGTGGGGAAAAAAAGACATTTACATCAATTGAGTGCTTGCCTCAAGTGAAATTTCTAAGCCAACTTCATTATTGAGATAAAAATCATCACACCATTGGCACAGTGGGAAGGGGATACATCTATAAAAGGTGAAGTATGAAAAATAATTGCCATTTATACTACCTTTTTTTGCAATTCCTGGATGTTTTGCTCCCAGTTCTTATCCTCTTGAGAAATTTGCCTGTCAAACAGTACCAAGGATTTTAATTTCACATACTTTGAAAGTAAAAAAAACAAACAACATTTTTTATTACATGCATTAACAAAGATACATGCTTCCATGCATGCAAGTCAGGTTCTCTTGTTTATTGATGACGTTCCTTAAGACAATGCCTTCAAGATCACTACAAAGGTCATAAACAATATCATGAAGAATATTGCCTGTTCTGTCTCACTTCACACAATATGCACCTCTAATGTAGTCTTTAACATATGTGGAATATAAGCAGCAATAAACAGGGATTGCTTTATGAAATGGAAAAAGAACACTAGTGAAAATGTGTTTCCCGTGAAAGGTGAAGACAGAATTCTTAGCAATACAAGATAATTCGGCTGATTTCATGATTGGGCATGTATTCATGTTTTCATTCTTTTTATTTCTTCTTATTACCTTTGGAAGGTTTTCATCATCTTCCGGAGGAGACTTTCTAGATTAAGGACTTTCTGCATCAGGAGGCATTTCACAGCTGTCTCCTCTCGGCTGGCAGGGTTAATGCGCTGGGCTGTCTGCCTCCAAACTAGGATCTCATGCTTGAGCTCTATAGGAGCAGGAAACACAGGCCAGGAGAGAAAGACGCCTGTTTAATGCATGATTAACAGATCAAATGTTCAAGCAATACACTGCTACAAAGCTCTGTAGCAGTATGTTTCTACTGGTGGGTTTGCTGGTAATAGCTCCAAGAGCTGAAGCCAACTGAGAGGGTATTAGGTTGTTTTCAGTCAATATGTTGTGAGCCCCCATCGAGGGACTAATGTAGCTAGACGATGGGACGCATTGACCAGCTCTGGAGTAGCCAATGCTGAGGCAGGGATACAGCCTGAAGGAGCTGGAGGCCTGTGAAGATGTCAGTGGGTGCCATCCGTTGTCAGGAGGGTTGCTAGGTGACCCTAATAGGATCTAATTGGCACAGGAAAAAAACATTCCTGTTAGCGAATCTACACAATTACCAATCGTGGCAGGGGCTTTGAGCTGCTTTAGCTGCATGCTCTCTGAGCCGGGACAAGCAAAGGTTGGTGTGGGAAGTGGAAAAACCACAGGGCAGGATTTACAGATGCACTATCAGCTCCGCATTGAACGGTCACCGCAGTGCTCAGCAAGTGGCTTCCTTCTGGCCAGGGCACCCTTTGACACTGCAGCTCCAATCAGTTGACCTTCTTCCCTTCTTAAATGGGAGGAGTTTAGGATGACTCAGGAGTGGGGTCCTCTCTGTGGGTATGATCACTTACTGAGGCTCTCTCAGAGAGGGGAGAGAGGCAGGGTTGTGGTGCGGGAAACAGATAAAAAGTGACTTTGTGCCTCTGGGAGAACTGCAAACAATTTCATAGAAATATCCCTGGTTTATTAGTTTGCTCATTATCTACAAGCTGGAGGTCTCAAGTGCAAAGATCTTTAGTTGCCCAAATGGATTTTCGTATGGAGGACACAGTTGCGATCAAAACTAAACAGATTATGCAGCTTTTCTGCTTATTAGAAATGATTTAATCCTACCCCTGGACAACATACTGGGTGGTGTAATTAAACAGATTTTGTCTTCTGTTGATGGATGAATGAAAGGTGTCAGGTAAATGAGTTGTATACCAGATGAGTTAAATAGCTTGTAGCGTACAGCCAGAACAAGCTGCAAGTGACGATGTAACCATGCTGTGAGTCTTGTGCTGTTTGCAGTCCACTGTCTGGAGGGGTGAAGCTGTTTTTCATTGCCAACTTGTCAAAGCCAACAGCTGAGCATGTCAGAGCAGAGAGGATGTTAAGGGGCTTTCTGAAATGAGCCATGTGCTGTCTGGGACAGTGGGTGAGTCACCAGACTGTCAAGGGAACGAAGCTGGAGAAATGGGTGAAACATGTTCCACTACTGAAATGCTGTTGGACATAAAGCTATAAGTAACAAGGCTCTGATACTTTAATGTTACTACGTTTCACTATGTTTGTACTAAGACTAAAACTAGGTTTAAAAATATGTATATATCTGCATCCGATGCATTCTGCTTGGCCATGACCATCAAAAATGAAATGAAATAAAACATCTGATGAACTGAAACTACACTAAAAAAACTAACTGAAACAAAAAACTGAAAAGTCCTGCTTAAAATTGAATATAAATAAAAAATAAAGGCTAGTACAAATGATAGAATTACTCTGTTGACGACCTCTGTGCCATTAGCACTGTCACACCTCAGTGTCTTTCTACCCACTACCATAAGCACCACATATAAAACACGGTCCCTTTGCCATTGTGACTCTCTCTGGATATGGACACTTTAACCTAAACTACACTACCAAGATTACATACATTTTCACTATGGGAGGCACCAATGGGACTTGTTTTTGAGAGCAGAGCTTTAGGAAAGAGATAGAATAGCTGCATCTGGTTTATTACTTATTAGGTTATCTGGTAGATTAGCACAGTTGCATAGTTTAGCATGAATCATTAGGAACAGTTAGGTCTTCTGACTGACAACAGCCTCATGACAACATTTCAAAATCCAGCATCTTTATAAACATACATTAAAATCCCATTTGGCGTTAGAAAGGAGACAGAACATGCTGGAGGGCATCCCATTACAGTGACCATAGAGAGATCACCTCCCCCTTATAACCCGGCACACCATACTGTAACAATGTTATATCTGGGATGACAGGGTCATCTGATAAGGATAATGGGAATATTGTAGGAATTACCTGAAATGGAGGGGAAAGGCTTCCAAATCAGCTAGAGGGCATAATGTTCAGTTAATTATGTTTCTCTAAGGCTGTTACATCCCCCAAGAAGCTGAGTAGCTGCGTATGCATGTGTGTGTGTGTGTGTGTGTGTACAAATGCTCTCAATATACTCCATAATGATAGGAAAGCTTGATAATTGATACTAGATTGTGCCGCATCACCTCACAAACTCACCTTTCATAGAAAAACAGTATTGAAAGAGAGATGAAGGAAAAAGAGACAGTCCCACTATCTATAAGGTCTATTCAAAGAGGATTCAAAATATCTTAAATGATGAACACTCAGGTCACTTCATTAGGTACATCTATCTAGTACTGAGTACCTTAACCCCCTTTTGCCTCCAGAACAGCCTGAATTCTTCACAGCATGGATTCAACAAGGTGCCCTTCTGCACACTACTGTTGTAAAGAGCTGTTATTTGACCATTTGTGGCCTCTCTGTAGCTTGAACACGTCTGCCCATTCTCGTCTGACCTCTCTCATTAACAAAGTGTTTTTGGCCACACAACTGGATGCTTGTTGTTCATCGCACCATTCTCTGTAAACTCTAGAGAGACTGCAGTGCTGAAAATCCCAGGAGGGAAGTTGTTTCTAAGATGCTGGAACCACCACGTCTAGCACCAACAATCATCCTACGGTCAAGGTCTCTTAGATCACACATCTTGCCCATTCTAATGTTTGGTCGAACAAAATACTAAACCGCTTCACCATGTCTGCATACTTTATATATTCAGATGCTGCCACGTGATTTGTTGTTTGGAGGAGCAGGCTATTTGTGTTAACAAGCAGTACCTAATAAAGTGGCTGGTGAGTGTATTTCTGGTTTGTCCTATAAGACTCTAAACATAGCAATAGGACCATAAAAATCCCAAATATGAAGAAATTATCATTGGATTTCCAAAGGATAATCCTGTTGGTTGCAGTAGTGGTAGTAGTAGCAGTAGCAGTAGCAGTAGTAGTAGTAGCAGTAGCAGTAGCAGTAGTAGTAGTAGCAGTAGCAGTAGCAGTAACAGTAGCAGACAGTAGAAGTAGCAGTAGTAGCAGTAGCAGTAGCAGTAGTAGTAGTAATGGTAGTAGTAGGAGTAGCAGTAGTGGTAGTAGTACTAGTAGTAGTAGCTGAGTAGTAGTAGCAGTAGTAGTAGCAGTAGTAGTAGTAGCAGTAGTAGTAGTAGCTGTAGTAGTAGTAGTAGTAGTGGTAGCTGTAGTAGTAGTAGCAGTAGTGGTAGCTGTAGTAGTAGTAGTAGCAGTAGTAGTAGCTGTAGTAGTAGTAGTAGTAGTAGCAGTAGTAGTAGCAGTAGTAGTAGTAGTAGAAGTAGTAGTAGCAGTAGTAGTAGTAGTAGTAGTAGTAGTAGTAGTAGCAGTAGTAGTAGCTGTAGTAGTAGTAGTAGTAGTAGTAGCTGTAGTAGTAGTAGTAGTAGTAGCTGTCGTAGTAGTAGTAGTAGTAGTAGTAGTAGTAGTAGTAGTAGTAGTAGTAGTAGTAGTAGTAGCTGTAGTAGTAGTAGTAGTAGTAGTAGTAGCTGTAGTAGTAGCAGTAGTAGTAGTAGTAGTAGCAGTAGTGGTAGTAGTAGTAGCTGTAGTAGTAGTAGTAGCAGTAGTGGTAGCTGTAGTAGTAGTAGTAGCTGTAGTAGTAGTAGTAGTAGCTGTAGTTGTAGTAGTAGTAGTAGTAGTAGATGTAGTAGTAGTGGTAGCTGTAGTAGTAGTAGTAGTAGTAGTAGTAGCAGTAGTAGTAGTAGTAGTAGTAGTAGTAGTAGCTGTAGTAGTAGTAGTAGTAGTAGTAGTAGCTGTAGTAGTAGTAGTAGCTGTAGTAGCAGTAGTAGTAGTAGTAGTAGCAGTAGT
>CABFOQ010022641.1:7659-19659 GCA_900660455.1 Gephyroberyx darwinii
CTGAATTTGATCCTGTTGTTTTTATCATTATAATGGAGAGATCAAGTATTAGCCTAGCTCAGCATACACTGGGGTGCAAGGCAGGGAAACTCCCTACACAGGTTGCCATTACACAGACAGACAGACACTCCTATTCACACCTATGGACAGTTCAGAGTCTCCAATTCATCTGACCTGCACGCCTTTGGACTTTTCCCTGTTGTGACTTCAGCACCAAATGGCTGGGATAAAATTATTAGTGTAAAGACAAATGAAGCAGAGCACAACCCATACTGTTTCACCCACCCACTATTCATACATACAGTGCCTTGCAAAAGTATTCAAACCCCTTGACTTTTTGCTGTGCTATATTTCAAAACACATTTATTTGGTATTTTGGTATTATTTTCATTTCATTCTTCCACATACATTTCAACAATTTTGTTTTCACTGTGATATAATAGAGTGCTTTGCATAGAACTCAGATAAAAAATAAAATAAATGTGTTTTGAAATTGAAACTTACAGCAAAAAGTATTTGAATACTTTTGCAAGGCACAGTATAAATAAGGACATAGTTGCAACTTTTGTTCCTATATCACAGCACAATGGCAATTTTCATCACTACCTCCCTGTTCTCACAGTCATTTTGATGTACGTAGCCTAGGGTCACGTGGGTCTCAAGAGGCTGCAATCAGCACTGACAATTACATATAATGTAACACATGCATCAAATCCAGAAGTAATGTTACATTACATTACATTACATTATGATAATGTAATAATAGCGATGAGCCTGTATTAAAAAAACACTAAATTATGGTCTGATGTTGAAACATTTGATTATTTCCGACATGTAAAATCCCACATAGGATAAAATCTATATAGAAGAGTCAAATTTAAAAAAAATTACAACCAAGATGAATAGAGCTGCTAAGCAAAATGTGTATGAAAAAATAAATCACACACACACTAAATCACAATACAGCCTCAATAGCATAGCAAACTTTCATTGTTTATGACAATAACTGTAGGCAGTATCTTATACAGTACATTTCTAAAGGCAACAGTGCATACTTACAGTGCACCAGGAGTGATATACATTTATATGTAATAGTTACAACTTTTAAGAGTGTAGTGTGCAGTTTATAGCTGTGGCTGATTCGTGGTGTTTTAGTTATCCTCCTTGTGTTGTGCGTCCTTGTTTGGTGTGTGTTGGTTTCTTTCCTGAGGAGTCTGCAGAGGAGGACAGGGCATCGCCAGCAGCTGCAGACAACAGAGAGAAAGAGCATCAGCCAACAGAGGAGAGTCAGGAGGTGTGAGCACTTTCTGCATGCAGAGTTATTTGTTATTATTAAAGGGGCACTTCATAATTCCATAACACGTGAAATTTGTTCCTTGTAAAATCAAGAAGTCGAGGTCGCACTTTGAGAAGCAAGGTGTGCCAGGTCTTCAGTTCATTAGATGTTTAGTTATACTTTGTTTTGGTTTGATTTAAACTGAAATACATCTGATCAATTTTATGTTTAGATAATGTCAGCTTGTTAGCTAGCTAACCGTAGTATCTGGTTACCAGTCTTATTGTGAACACATCTGATTTGGACAGTAGCTAATGCATCTAGTAGAAGCTAGCGTTAGCAGTGGCTAGTAGTCACATGTTAACATTAACTTCAGTTGCTTTGGTAGGTTAGCCTGCTGGTTAGTTAGCTAGCTAACAGTTTGCTCAGCTGACTCTTCTCCAGCTCCAACTCAGAGTGTTTTGGAGTAGAGACTAGGGCTCAAGACAAGACAGTTTACTGAGTAACAGTAACCTACATTTGGAAACAAATCTGCCTCATCAGACCATTCACCTTTATTTATAATGTTGATGATGTGCCCAGCCAATTCTCCACTTGACCTCTCTTAGCCTGCTACGAGATTGGTGGCCTAACTGCAAAGCTTCTGTACCAAGTTCAGCTTTCCATTGTTTACTCAAGCTGGAGGAATATTTTCAGTTTGCCTGTCTCTACCTGTCTACATGCAGGCGCTGCTAGTGGGAATTTTTGGTGGTGCTTGGAGAACAACTGATTGCTCCTCTGGTAAGTCATCAAGCCACTGGCCAGGTTGTTTTTCAGTGGCTGTAAGGGACTACATGTAGCCTGGCTGATTCAGTCATTCAGGCTTATAAAAGTCAACCTGACCAAGGCTCAGCCCCAAGGCAGCAATGAAGGAAGTGTTGTTACGACAGTTAATCAAAGCCTACTGATCCATCCACATATATGTAGATGTAATTTTATGTCGCTATAAAGTATGTTTATGAAAATATAAATATTACACCTGGGGGTCAAAGACTTCCATCTCACAAGCAAGACATAATGCTCAAAAAATAACAGTTGAGTTATTTATTACCACAATTTCAACTCAATATTATTTTACTCAAAAACAAATGTATTTACATATGTACAGTACTGATGATATCGTTTTGTAAGATTGCAAACTGTAAAGCAAGCGTCAACAGTTAAGATGGCAATAATCATATATGTTTGAATGACAAACTGTTGATGTCTCATCCTAACTGCAAAGAAAAATAATGCATTCTCCAGTTTACCCTTTGATCTGTACATCTTTCATAAATCAGAGGAATTCTTCTAGCACTGGCTCAGTTTGCATTGTAAGGCCAACCATACAGGACACAAATTTCAGTTCCAAGATATATAACGTTAACATCCAAAAATGACACTAGTTTTTTGGTTCTCTGTATCTGATGGGAGCAAAAGATGTGAGCAGAATGACTTCTGAGGAATCCTATTCAATACTTTGTGAGGTATCGGCTTGTGAAGTGCCTCTGATTGGATACTGCAATTCACAGAGGCTATTTGTCTCGGGAACCATCTCTTTCCGTCGCTGGCTGGCTGCTAACTGTCCCGAAGCTCAATCCTCAATCCTCTGTGCTTGTGTCGTCGTCATCAGTGGTGCAGATCACGGCGTGCATAGACCAGTAAGGGTTCTCTGCATCCCGCTTTGTGTCTTTGGCTTGCTTTTGTTCTATTTTTTTCACACCGCCACCCCGAGGCTTCTCTATAGTTCGTCTCCCACTGCCATCACCTTGAACCGTTGCACCGACATCTGTTGATAAACCCTCTGTCCGTCCCTGCACTGAAGGTAGCCCCTCTTTAACAGCGGGGAAGCACTCTGTCTCCATCTCTGTCTCCTCTTTCACCCTCTCCAGCTTTGTGTCCTTCACTGCAGGCCCCGTGCCGCTGGTTGCATCAGGCCAGGGCTCTGGAACGGGCTGCAAACCGCTTTCCTGATCGCTGCTGGGGAAGCGTGAAGGAGGAGGAGGAAGTGACTGCTTCCTGGTGTAGACCCCTTGTGTGCCGAGGGGGCCTCCCGAACGAGAGGGCTCGTAGTCACAGGTAAGTGCTGCATTGTCGTAGGACACCTCCTCCATCAAGTACACGGGTCGACTCGAATTCACCTGTCGATCACGGAAAGAGGGGCGTTTAGGAGGCATTTGGAACTACAATGTTTTGTTGCTTGGTTTGTTTGCTTTTTGCCATGTCCCACTCATCACTTGTGTGGATTTAAGATCTCATAGCTGGATCTATGCTACTCACCACACACTGGGGATACTACACGATAAATGATGTTATTTCCATCTTGTGCAAAGCTAACACCGCAATGTCACAAAGCACCACGAGAGACAATCATGCAATGAAAATGCAGCACCACACGGACACCACACCGTCACGACCATCACGTCACTGAAGCCAACGTCTTAAAAAAGCGTGGAGGAGAACTCACCATTTTTATACCACTTTAAGCTCTACGTAAGCAGCATTCGTTGAAGGAAACATGCAGGGATGGAGAGAGTAAAGATGTAGCTTATACCCCTAAGCTCTTTTCAGTAGGAGTGCTTTGTGGGTTTAGTGTGGGTTTGGGAGTGGGTTCAAAGGTCGCAGAGTATAAAATTACAGTGGCAGTGATTCTGCCCTTCGCCAGTACTGCGCTTTGTTTGATTTTCTTTCTTTTTTACAATTTCCTCACAACAGGATGTAGTAAAGCCTCGTAGCATCCTGATCCCACGGATATTATTCAAGTCATGCGTGAGGTTTTAATCTGTCCCTCGCTGTCATTGTGTGCTTCCTGTCCTGTCTGTACATCAATATGTCCGCTTGCATTCAATATGTGGATGTGTTTGACAGCCCGTACCACATTCGGATGCTTTCCCAGGGCAACAGTCCCTCGGTCGGCCGGCTCCCGTCCGCTTCTCCTTCTCCTGACCATTCGAAGCAGCAGAAACAATGCGGCCACAAACAGCAGCAGGATCACGGCTGCGATACCTCCAGCCAGCCTGGTGTCCATGTCCCCAAACAGCTGCTCCTCTGTGAACGGACCCCGGGGAACTGCAGTGGTAGAGAAACGAGGGCAGGGCAAATCCTCCTTAGACACTCTTACACTGTTATATATCATCAAGCTGTGATGTTCAACACATGCGAGGAGTTATTTTTTTGATGAAGTGATGTAATTTACTTTTTCAGGTGTACCCACTTTCCCTCAACTTGCCTCGTTGCCTCTCCTGCTTCAATTAGTGATTTCCTACATTTCCCAGGATGACTTTCAACAACCCTCAGAGAAGATGCTAAACTTGTTGCATTCAATAGCGATAGAGGAGCAAGAGTCGTGCCCTTTACTCAAAACACAAAATTTGCTGTGGCTGCATTGCATTCTGGCTACTGTCAGTGGAGAAATTGGTCTCTCTTGCTCTTCTCCGATGGATTTCTCCTGTATGATCGTTGAACTTCGGTCTAGAAAGAAGCCCTTGCTCTTTGATTCTGAGGGGCTGACACCAAAACCTGATGGTTACCGTTGATGTTTTAGATCGCTGAACATTCTGCTATTGCTGGAAATATCTGTGTGACAAAAGGACCCAGAAATACAAGGCCAACAGTGTTGAAGTGTTTTTATCCATTCACCCACTGTAACGTGACAGCACACATGCAGATTCTCCCTGACAGTCGCAGATTTCTCATGAGGTTTCTCAAGATCTCAAGAGCTGTCTGGTTTGAATAGCTTGATGTTCATCTCAATGCTGATCAATGGCACTCATCCTGCTTTGTAAGGCGTGTTGTCATTGGCTAGAGGGATTGGCTCTGAGTGAGGTATGGAGTGGGAGATAATGGATCTTATCTCATTATGGAGGGTCAGATTGATGTTCTTTCAATTGTACAGATTATCTTGTGGTCACAATCAAAGTACAGAGTACAGATGACCTCTGGGTGTCCTCACCCCCCATCACATTCAGGGCCGCTGCGCTGCCACAGCAAAAGGGGATTGAGTTGTTGTAATCTGCTCCCTTTGTCATTTCTCACTTTATTCTCACTTGTCTGTAATGCTTTCTGCTCACCTGGTTGCCCTCTCTGGAGCACTTCAATGTCCACAGAAGCTGTTACCACCTCGCCCGATTCCTCATCCCTGGCAACCACCTGCAGGACCATGACACATTCATAAACAGGATTTTCATTTGGTTTATTCAGTTAATTAATGAATTAATGGCACTGTCAGAAGTTTCAAATGATCCCGTCCACCTTTTAGCCTTCAAAGATTGAGCTGGCAACTCCTAATAGATAGCAAAGAGTCAAGTTCAAGTCATTTATTATCAAATGTGCAGCATCACTTACAGTCATACTGTACAATGAAATGTTTTGGACGAGGCACATTCCAACAAAGGATGTGGATTCAAGCTGTAATGCTTTCAGTTGTAATCCTACAGTAAGACCATGATGCTGGGATCGTGCCACACACAGTAGTCTTATTTGGGGACAACTAAGTTGCCTAAGACAGCCACGTAATTCAGGTGGCCAGAGGATTAGACCCACAGCCTTTGTTATACCTCTTATTCCCTGTCTTTGTCATTATGATTACATAGAATGTAGCGTTAGTGATTTTCCCTTCAGGCAACAGGTACTTCCAGCCAAGCACACAGATTTTTCAAATGCATACACTAATTGCCATAAAGCATATGGCAATCAGTGCTTTTTTAGTTGCCATGCCAACGCTTAACCAGTGATCCAATTAGCGTTCTTTCATACATTCTCCTGTTTTTACTATTATGCACGTAACCTACACTACTTTGAACAATACACATGTCAGTAATTGTTGTATAAAAACCATAATCTCCATGAAGGCAGTCATTACTCTGATTTTATCACTATTTATAAGCAAGTGAGATTATTTAATTTTATTATTTTAAAGCACTTTGTAAAGCGATATTCCTAGTAGTAAAGGCAATGGTAGCAGTAGCAGTAGTAGTAATAGTAGTAGTAGTAGTAGTAGTAGTAGTAATACCTCGAGGATATGCCTGTCAAAGGCTCGTAGGCGGTCGGTCCTAGCAATCAGAACCCCCTCCTGGGTGATTTGGTACAGTTCTTCACTGGCCGACAGGGGATGGAGGGAGTAGTGGATATTTGGATTTACCTCCTAAAAATAAGGAGGCGATGTAATGAAACAGGAGGCATTCCTCTAGTATTATATATAGTGAAAGTTTTTTAAATTCATAAAGAAAGAGAGAGAGCTCTACGTATCTATTCTTACATCTTCAAAGTCCTTGTCTGTGGCCTGGATGAGGAGCACTTGGTTCCCGTAGGTGGAGATGATGGTGGCAGGGCTGGAGCTCTGGATGACAAAGCCCTTGTAGGTGGTTTTGTTGAAGGCAGGGGGGAAGCTGTTCTCTGCCAGCACTCGTACCAGCGCTGTCGTCACACTGTACTTCATTGGATCATTCAGCTGAGATGCCTGTAGGTGGTGGGCAGTGTCGTAGGCGCAATATTGCTTGGATCTATTTTTTGACATTAGCGAAGCATCCATGAGACATAAACCTTACCATGATGCGCAGTCTGAATGTGGGTGTCTGTTGTCTGTTGTCCACAGGTCTGGTTAATGTGATCTCTCCTGTCCGGTTGTCAATCACAAATCGGCCGTGGTCAACACCTGCTGGGTCAAACATACATACTTGTGGTGCGTTCATTGGTAGACACTTAAATACCATTCATATTAAAGTTGCTATGTGTAGCATTTTAACATCACTAAATCATGACACCATTCATTTTGAGACATTAGTGTTATTACCATGAACAAACCAAAAGACCATCACTGAGAACAGCAGCCTCTAACAGGAAGAGGGCGCTGTTTTACCAATGCAAATATTTCTCAAAGTTTCTCGCAATGGCAGATGGTGGGACGAGTGAAAGACCGATGGAAAAATCACTTCAAACATGTTTGCCGTCTTCGGTAATGTGAAAGAGCAAACAAACAAACACCCAGTGATGCCAGGGAGGGGGAATTGGGACAAATAACAACATCCTCTTTGCGACAGGAAGAAATGGGGTTTATGGGAAACGAGAAACGATAATGATCTAATGGTGGGAATCCCAAATCCAGATCACCACCAAAATCTAATTATCTTGGCCTGTCTGCCAAATTTCATGGAAATCCATTCATAAGTTTTTGAGCTGAGATTCTACTGACAAACAAAACAAACTAACAGGAGTGAAAGCATATCCCCATGACTGTAACATAAACATTTTTAACATAACAGCAAGTTTTCAAAGATTCTCTTCAATTCTTATCAGGATTTCCAGTTGCAGTCCAATCCAATGTCCAACAAAATGAAATGGGCTAGTAGAGTTCAGTCCTCACCTGAAAGAACTGTGTAGGTCAGAGGAGTATCAAGGCTTCTGTCACCGTCCTCTGCATGTATCGGACCAGGAGAAAAATCCAGAATCATGTCCTGAAAAGGGAGTTGCTGTGTCTCATTATAAACCAATAGTTCTCAAACTATTAAACCTAAGATTGTGCCATGATTACGGAGAAATCCACCTTTGGATATTCTTACACTGTTCGATATAATCTGTGATATTCAGTGTATTCCAAGTGTAATTTACTTTTTGGTGTACCCACTTTCCCTAGACTTTCCTCATCTACTTCATTTAGTGATTTCCTGCGTTTCCCAGAATGGCTTTCGACAACCCACAGAGGCACAGCCGTTAACTTGATTTTTCCTTTTAAGAAAATGCCATGTCAACCTGGTCTTTCTCTGTGATGTTGGCTGTGTAGACAGGGTTGGTGCAGACGGGAAGATTCACGTCTGGAGAGGCCGGGGTGCAGGGAAGGAACTGTGGATACTGGTCGTCCCCGTCCTCGATGTTCACAGTCAAGGTGGCAGTTGTGTTGTACTTCTCCTTGGTGTTGGCTTCCTGTATCATAGATGTCAAACAATAGATGAGACCAAAGATTCAGGAGTGCTGCTTGGTGTCAGAAATGTCCATGACAGAAAGCAATCAACAGGTGGTTTTGGGAATGATACAAGAGGGTCCAAGGTACTCTGCTGTGATGGCAAAAGTTAAAAGCCTTTATTTCACGTCGGCAATATGAAAAGCTAAAGCTGACTGATACATTTGAGCTCAAATGAGCCTTCGTCAGGGTGCAGAGTCACACCTTGATGAAAGCTAGTTTGAGCTGAAATGCGTTGTTCAGTTTTAAAGCTGCACTCAACAACTTTGTATGCTGGCGGCTCCAAATGGCAGCGAGAGGAAAAATGTAAACTTCGATACCCAGAAATCCTGTAAGGTGACATATGCTGCACACAGCACAGCTCACGCTCAGCTCATGATGCTTTATACCAACGGATACCAAAGGGACGAGAGATGTAAAAGATCTAACGTTGGTGAGTCCAGCTTTCTCTGGACGGAGCGTTTGCTTGCTGCTGTTTAGGAAACAATTTAACTCTTTTAAGTTTGTCACTTTCTGTGGGCGGAGAAGTGACCGTACCTGACACAAGAGTTTAATTTGGGCAAACAGGGCTAATACTATGGAATCTCAATTAGTGGGCTCTTCTCTATTCCAGCCCCACTTTGTGATTTAGGCTGATAAGATTGGTGTATTTGTACATTAAAATATTGCCTAGTGCAGCTTTAACCTTTCACATTTCCAATGTAAAATAAAGGTTATTAACTTGATATCACCTGCCCTCACCGGCCTCCTCTGAAAGCAACTATAATACATCTACTAGTGCATCATATCTTGAATGATTGTGCCGTGCATCCACTGTTTGTGTTTTATATGTTGTCTACCCATCTTGGCAACAGATTTAATGCTATTAGATGACGAGGCAGGCAGTGGCACAGTAATACCCTTTGGCTTTAATTATTGTCCTCTGGCCTCAAAGCCTTCCTGTTGATTAATGAAAAGGGGATTAACATGTATTACCATAGCATAGATGACCAGCTGCAGTTGGGCTTTGGTCTCATAGTCCAACGGCTTGTCCAGTACCACATTCCCGCTGTTTGGCAAATCTATCCTGAAGTAGCTGGCATCGGGCTGGAGGGGGGGGCAGAATAACATGCATGCTTAGTAATGGCCATAAGTGCAGGGTTTACTCACTGAGCTATGGTAAGTAGATCAGTGGCATGCTTTATAGGATCAGCAAAGGCAGGAGAAAAAACTCACAAATAAGTTCCAAAGGAGAAATACAGTACTACAGATCTAGCTTTGGGATTTATTCCCCCCCCCCAAAAAAAACACACACTAATATCACTTGACGCAACATGGTTTTCAGAGGTCTTAAGGGGTGTCGGTTTAATTCATTTATTTTGTGCTAGTAAGCTACATCATACCAAGGATCTGTCGATGATGTAGCTAATAATGTCTCCATCCGCATCAACTGCCTGGACAGTGAAGACGACAGAGTTCACGGGCGCGAGCTGGAGAGAGATGATGAAACATTTGTTATTTCCTTTAATTATTTGAAAGCAAGATGAGTGAATTTGTGCCGCTAATTTCCCATTGGTTAATAACAACAAATCGACAGTAAGCAGCCTTAGTATAGCATCAGTACACATTTTATACCTCACTGATGTAAAATGGCTGGATTGTCTTCTCCAGAAAGTGTGGTTTGTTGTCATTTTCATTCAGAATCTCAACTATGATCCTGTACTGACTCTGAGGAAAGAAATAACCATCATTTTGTTGTCAATAGTACTCTGATGTACTGGTTAGAAACGTACTGCAGTAGTTTACGTCATACCTGTATTATGTCATCTTCATAACATGTCAGTTCTGCCAAAAGAATAGATCCCTGAACCTTTGGGACAGAAGTAGATTGTTTTTTGAATGAAATGTTCAGTGTATTTCTGCCAGTTTGAGAGGAACAATTAGAGAGCTTGTACCTCCCGATCCAGAGTTTTTGAAGAGGAGGCGTTGAGCCGGATGGTCCGGCCCTCTAAGAAGAACCAGTCAACGTTCTCTCCAGTGAGGCACAGGCGAATGCTGTTGGCCCTTGGGTCCCCAGCGATGTTGAGGTTTGCTATGAACTGTCCCATCGGGCTGTTCTCTCTGATCGTCGCAAAGATGTCCGACCCACCCAGGCACAAGCTGGCTGGGGAACGGACCAAGACATTAACAGATATAGACCAGTCACACGTGCCCAAATGGGGGATTTCAGTAAAATGTGACTATGACTATTTTGACTAACATTGACTATTTTGCTTTAGAGGTTTCCGGTAATATGGATTTCTTTATTTGCTAAGGTGGAATTTGAACAGTTTTGCTGACAAAATGAAAAAAAGCACCACAAACAACTGAGCCACCGGGCCGCCTCCTACGACATCAACCTTATTAAACACATACCAGGCAGTGGAGAGTGTCTCAAACTCAAACCCACAATGCTGCATGTCCAGTATGTCGTATGTGCTTTACCCCAAGGGTTCTCAAACATCTTCACATCACGGATCCCCAAATAGACACAAATTTATCGGCGTTGATTTAGTATTGAATTGTATAACTGTCTTTAGTTTCATTGCCAACCTACCTGTAACAACATGGTAGGATAATTTGACTGCCAGTTGCCAGACGAGCAGCCTCCACGGGCTCATCATCTTCCCCTGTCCTCCACCACCTCCAGTGTCCCAGCCCTGCCTGGCAACCAGAGAAGAAGAAAAGAAATTTCAGCACCAGTTTTTAACCCAGGATCAATGCTCTACCAACATTGGTTTTGCTAACGAAGGTCATCTTTGCTGAAATAACAGAACAGAGATGACACCAAGTGAAAATGCATTTTCTGATATTATACACCGCGCCCTTGAACCCTGTCCTGCTGCGCCACACGCTGTACGAGAGCCAATCCAGCCTTTGTCCTCTCTCTCCCCTAGACTTTTGTCGCACACCAAAAACAAACAGCAGACTCTGCGTAGTCATAACTCATGACTCATCCATTGATTCAGAAAACTCCTGTAAGCCGTGTCTGTTTTGTTACATTAGGTTCAGCCACGTTTTGCGTTGCTGGAACCTTACTAAATCAGCGCTCAGGTGTTTCTGTTGTTCCACCTGTTTGTTCGCGGGGTTTTATTAGACCATCTTGTCTCAGAAAGATAAACTCTTGTCTTCTTTACTCCCAGCCTGTAAAAGGGGCCAGAATAAAGGAGTTTTCAGTGATGCTGTGATGTTTTTCACACAAAACCGAAAACATGACTCTGTGGGAGTACTGCATCGGTTACGCCGCAATTTCATGACATCTTTTCATAATATTGACTTTCCTTCCTTCCAGTCTTGGCATGCTGGCCTTTTCCTACCCAGCAAACATTTAGACGTTGAGTAGATGTTGATACGACGGCCTGTACTAAAGGCTGACAACTCTGCATCATTTTGTGGAATTGGGACCCGGCCATTCTCTGGATGACAGCATCAATTAGTATGAAATATCAATACACAATAGGAAGTAGGTCTCTATCACACGGGGAGCTTAGAAAGGGATTGGCCTATAGCTGAATATTGTTCAATATCCCAGCCCACTGACACACCTGCTACCAACAGATGTCTGCTCCTTCTTTGTGTGTGTGTGTCATAACTACCACATGAGCACTCATTATGTTGATCCCACACAAGTCTATCAGTCTTACTTGCTGGAAGGAATGTTATCTGAAATCTTTCATGGATCCCTTCACATGCTTCAGTCTCTCCAAACAGGACAGGGTTTACTACTCGGCTG
>CABFOQ010022642.1:0-13424 GCA_900660455.1 Gephyroberyx darwinii
GAGAGAGCAGAGAGAGAGAGAGAGACACACACACACACACACACACACACACACACACACACACACACACACACACAGACGGATGGCCCTCTCAGTGTCAATCTGCCCCATTTCAGTGCAAAGGGACGGCAGGAGGGCTGGAGTTACCCTGGCTTCCAATCAAAACCTCAGCACGCTGCAAAGAGAAAACCCTCAGGTTGAACTCCAACGACGAGAGAGAGAGAGGAGAGAGAGAGAAGAAGCATTATATCAGCAGTTATATAACCTCCACAGTAAAGGGAACAAATACTTTTGTTCTGAGCACACTTAAAGTTCAGACTCTCACTGTGCAGGAACGAGTGCAAGAATGATACTAAAAAGATAAGGGAGGCTTATACTGTTTACATAGGGTTTACCCAGGGTTCACTCCTGGGTGTTTTGATGTGCATTGACATAAAAAAAAAGAGTTTTTGAAATGTTTGATTTTGATTTTATAAAAATAAGTGAAATATACTGTACCTTTTAGCAGTGTGGTATATGTGGCAGCTTTATTTATAAGGACATTTTAGGACAGAACAGTCAAGGGTCATGGATACCTGGGGAACATTCCTTTATGGCAGACCAAGCACCAGACTCTTTCACACAGAAGTATAGGGGTCAGTATATTCTGAGGAGGTGAGGGCTAGAAGAGACAAGAATGACCGATGGGCCGACGTTCACGGGCATCCTTAGAGAAGCTTCTGTTGATCGATCTGATTTCTTTCTCGGTCTGTGTCTTTTGTAGAGCTTCCTCTATTTATGTATCTATATCAAAGAAATGTGAAGGCCAGTATAGTCTAGGGTCCCAAGGTAGATTTTACTGACTGTGCCTAAAGTTTAGACAGAGTTGACCAAGAAAGCCTTCATGAGCTCCGACCCCTCACTGTAGAATAGGCTGGAGAAAGCTTTGAAATGCATGCCACTAGGTCCTCTCACTGAGTTGAAAGCAGTGGTTAGGGACTGTGGCAGACTGGATCCAGCCTACGCCTCACCCACACCCTCCCCCCAGTCTGCCACAAGGACATTGAAAACCTATTGGGGACAGTTGCTGTCTGTATTTTGGATTGGAGCGCCGTTCCTGTCCTGTCTTCAAGGTAGGTTTAATTATAAATAACGTATTATAAACAATTATTTCATGCAGTATACACTGTTGTACTGCACATTTCAACAATTATACTACACTTCTTCTATCAAAACCTTTACATCGATGCAGCAAAACCCCAAGTAAAACAAAACATAATCAGGGACAGGGTGAATTCCTGCTTTGTGAGTGAATTAGCTTCTAAAGTTGTAAAACTGCACAGATCTATATGTATTTGTCTTGGAAGAGTGACTCCATCGATGTCATCTCAGCTAAAAAGGCAAACACACATTTCATCTAGGTTTCCAGTCAGTCAGTGTATGGAACAGTTTTTTTTAATCCACTTTAGAAGTGCTTGTGGAGGCACTTTGCAGCTTCAAAGGTTGACTTCTATCTCAAGGGCAGCCATGATTCCAAGCAGACACACTTGCACTTGGATGTGTGCAAGTGCTCACATGCAGAAATGCACACAAATCCATAAACAGATATGCACGCACACGCGCACGCACACGCACACACGCACACGCACACGCACATGCACACGCACACACACACACACACACACTCACTCCTTACTCCTGTAATGGAACTCTGAGAAGTTTCCCTTTGTCAGATGCGTCATCTTGTAACTGTTTTTCTGCATTTCATTCTCTCCTCTCATTCATCCCTGGACCTGGGTTGAGGGGCAACAAAACAAGGACATTACAAATGAGAAAAAAAGAGGGGAAAAAGAGAAAAGGACAAGCAAAGACAAAAGAGAAATATCAAAACCATCTTAGGTGTGAATGTAAGGCTGTGATAGAGAGGAGAGAAGTGGGAAAAAGGACCAAAGCGAAGACAGGCAAGAGGTGACAAACTGTAGACTGAGGGATAGGAAGTCGCTCAGATGTAAGGATAGGATGGAGAAGTTGCTCGGAGGACAGCGCTTCTGGGACGTAACAACATCTGGGAATTGAGAAACAGCAGGGGAGATTTATGGAGACAGAAAGTTGGACTTGGGTAATTCTCACTCAACTGCAGAGATGGGAGTATGGAGTGTGTGTGTGTGTGTGTCTGTGTGTGTGTGTGTGTGCATGCTTGAATGCTGTGTTTTATCCCTAAATACTGATGCTGTTTGAAAGTCTCCATTTCTTCCAGTCAAATTTGTCAGCAGGAGAATACGAAAATGGAGAAATACATTTACAAATGCAACCTCAAAGATACGGTTTGATTGTTGTGTCAGGGGTATGACAGTAAGGTTTCAGTCTTTTCACAGAAAAGCCCTGCAGATGATCAGAATACAACTCCACATCACCTCCATTTTCTGGCAGTGCAACCAACATTATCCAGTCAAGCTGCAGATGGAGTAAATCACGGATGGGTTGAATCACTTATGGGTTGAATCTGACCTCAGAATCTGGAGGGCATGTTTGCTCCCATTGCCCCTCCATGTGGTGCACGGTGAGCTGGGGTCAGAGGTGGTGGCAAAGCTGTGTCGCTTGCAGAGGGAATGAGGCTGTGATTGATATCAGAGTGCAGAGGTGTCGAGCTCCCGCCTCTCCATCATACCTACTGAGGTTATGTACAAGTGTGACCATGTAATGTATATATGCATGCACACACGCACACTCTCACACTCTTACTCTCACTCTCTCTCTTTCTCAGAGGTGAGTATATCTGTGTTAAAGGAGGCCCTTCCACCACCCCTCAACCCCATACACCTCCTCCCCAAGGTGTCCATCAATCTGCCTGTCTGGTGCTGACACTAATCAACACTGACAGCCAAGGCGCACTGCACTTCTGTTCTCTCTCTTTCCTTTCTGTCTTTTCATCCTTCCATCTCACTTAACCTCCCAGCTTTCTCTCTCTCTCTCTCTCTCTCTCTCTCTCTCTCTCTCTCTGCTTCTCTCTCTCTCTGTCCTTGTTGCTCTTCAACCGTTATGCTGTGTCAATGCAGAGATTATTTTCTGTTTATCTCTGTTTTTTGACAGCAGGGAGCAGCTCTCTCTCCAATGAATCAATCAAAGCTGAATTACGAGCTGGAAAACAATCACAAATCTGACAAAACAGCTTTTGTGCAGTGATTTTATGTAAACTAACTCTTTTTCAAAAGTTGTATTCCAAAACGCTAAATTGGAAGACAAAAAAATATCCTTCATCATTCAGTAGCTGTAAAATATAGACAATCCAGTCTAGAGGTGTTATCATTTTGTCAAACAAGGACTTAATGGAAAATTCCACCCTCCGATACGCTCAGATATCATCAATTAGTAATGTTCACTGCTCCAGGAGTTATTTTGTGATGTAATGTTTGTTTTGTTGTACCCACTTTCCCTCAACCTTTCCCATAGAATACAATACAATATCAGGAATGTGAGGTCGAGTCAGGCCAGTCATCTTTTCGTCGCTGTAGCTCAGTCTCGGGCCTCATGTCAATAATACACCTCACACCCATGCAGACCTCTAAAACCACCGAAGGAGTGGTGATTCACACGCTAGCAAAAACAGATCTGTAAAGCTACAAGCTGTGGCTGCATTGCAACGTGGTCTATTGAGGCTTCTGTTGGTAGTGAACTTCTTTCCTCTGCCCTTTTCCTTCTCCTCTCCATCCATCTCTTTTTTTTCTCCTTTCTCCACCTTTCTACCTCTTTCCCTTCCTCCTCAGGCTTAATGCTTTTGTGTTTGATTGCATTTGATGACTGCTCATCAGGAATTCCACCGCTAGTGGCATCGCTGTAAGGGGTTAATAGACAGATAGACCTTGACCACACAGGCATTAATGGAATCAGGAACAGGTCAGCGGAGGTGATGGGACTCAGAATAAGCCATGACACCACTTATGGAAGCTCACACAGCAGAAAGAGTGCACGTACAATTAAGACCCTTTTTAATTTGCGGACCCTTGGTTCACTCAGCCAATAATATTGTTGAGTGAAGAACTACATTAGTATGCAGCTTCCTGCGTATGTGGAGATGAGAGGAAATTAATGAATTTAAATCTCCCTGTTTTTTCCTTATTTATCTCTTCCTTTCTTTTCACCGCTCTTCCTGCCTCTCCCCTCGCTTCATCAAGCGTCAAAACCGCTCTCTCTCTCTCCATCCTTAATAAAAATGTATTTTCCTCATGCCAGTCAACATTAGTGCACACAAACGCTCATTGGCATGGATACACATATATGTAGACACACACACACACACATGCATACACAAACACAACAACCCAGGAGTTCTCTCTCCGCTGACTCTTTCAATCCCCTCTTCCTCCTCCTCCATTCCCCTCTGCGTAATAAAAATGTTAATTGAAACAAAGTCTGCCAGGAGATGTGTGATTAAGTGTGAATGAGTGTGGAGGTGCCTCACTTTGTGTGTCTGTGGATTTGAATGCATTTACCCAGTTTCTCCCCTGCATCCCATGTGTGTATCTGTGGATGATTTAGGATGTGCATGTGTGTGTGTGCGTGCGCGTGCGCATGTGTGTGTGTAGCAACTCGTGGCTCCTCTGTGATGCTGTGGTAGAGAGCTCAGCCTCAGCGGGGAAAGTCATTAATTTTTATCTGCTCTGACGACTCAACTGTAACTTCACAAATAACAGGGCCCACGCTAACCCACACACTGCTCATATAAAGACACACAGACAGACAGATGCTAACACTCACACACACACAGAGAAACATTCACAATTTAGCACCATCCCTCAAGAGATTATGACATATGGTAGGTTCACTCTGAACTCATGGGGATGTTTGTGTGTGTGTGTGTGCGTGCAGGATTCAAAATTGAGAATTGTTTCCACTTACCCAGTGAGGTAAGTGGGTCAGAGTTCGGGAATTCAACCCAGGTAGCTGTTGAAGGCAAATGCATACACCCGTGCAGCACAATGACCTCGCTTTCCACCTTTCGTTCTTTCAATGTCAAACTACCGCCTGTTTCAATCACGTTTCACTCGATTTGTAGACTATCACACGAAATCAGGGTGCGTTACTTTCCGTAATTATAACAGAGAATTTCATACAACAACAGGCTGAAATTGGAGCATGGAAACAAAACAAAACACTGAGCACCCTGCTGTTACTACATCTGGAACACACCCAGGTGAGTAATGTGCTGCTGTGTCTGTACCACTCATTATTCAGTGTATTTTTTAACCTTTACCTGGGAAAGGTTTGATGAGCATGCAGCAACAAACTTCTTCACACTCATAAAGTCACACCCTTTCACGCCTGTGGAATGGAAATTCAGTCATTTTCTACTCGTCGGCATGTCTGTCAAACTCCATTGGTGTTGGTAGGACCACCAAACACAAAGTCAGTTAGCACCAGTATTTCCATCTCAACCTTCTCCCAAACTGTTGAAGTCATCAGGGGCTTGTTTTTACAGCATATTGGTCCAATATTTACCATATTATTTCCTTATATTTGCTTTGTTGTAGAATGCACCAAAAGTCACAACATAACCTCCAGTAGTAAGCAGAGTCTTCTCTGTAGGGTGCACGCATGACCAGAATTTGGACTGACATGGGTGTGAGTAGATAATGACAGGATCTTTATTTTGTGAACTATTCCTTTAAGTACTTGCTCAAGGGCAATATGACAATAGTTGTTGAATGAAGGGAGATTGTTATTTGTTTGCTTTCTCCTCCTTTCCCAGCCAATCTGGGGATTCAAATGTATTGTAGATACAGTATCGCTGGTAAAGTCTTCACTTATGTAACTGACAAGTTAACAGGATCCCCAGTGTTTATGTCCTTGTTTCTTCCCTCTCCTTGATGCTTGCAATGATGTAGATATGAACAAATTAGTGTTGTTATGCTTCAATGTCATGTTTCAATGTTTTTGTGTACAGTACCACTGCATTCAAAATGCTCTGATTTCTCGGCCGGCAAATGTTTGAGAATTCAGATTCTGTTCTCTTGTCAGTGGTCAGAGGATACAGGTCATGGTCTAGTAATCAGTTGAATGAGAAGCTTAGTTTCACTTTCAATCGTTCATAACATTTTGTCCACAGGGGCCACTGCAGTAATAATGCAGGATAAAAGCAGGACGGGGGACTTTTATAATGCATGCTGTGGTATTAGGTTAAGATTTTGCTCTTTTGTTCAGTGCCTGCAATTACATCGCCACTGCAGTAAAAGAAAATAAACCATGGAAAAGAACTTAGAGGCGACAGGAGTAATGTTAGAAGTTGAAAACTATTCAGGTTTTTCAGTCTCAGGTGATAATCCTGACCAAGTCAGAACATTGGCAGCAGACGGATAGAGTGATGGACTGCATGCTCAAAGGAGGATAAAGTCCAGGAAAACGGGGGATAAAAAAAGAGGATGACTTCTTCCAGCTTTACTTTACCTTCTAATGGTTTGTGAGATTACAGCTTCATATCCCCCCATCCTCACGTTCAAAACCAGGAATGAAAATGTGGTCTCCCATTTTCTGGAGAATATTTCAGGTTCAGATGTGGATAAATCTCAGATTTTTTTCAGATGTAGAGTCTCGACATGTTTTACATGTTCAGTGCTGATAAAATGAGTGATGGTAGAATTTCAAAGGCAAAGGGAGGCTGCAGTTTTTTGAAACTCTTTTTTAAAAGTTCCTCCCCCCTCTGTCTGATCTAAGGGGAGATGAGAGGTAGTCTAATGCCTGCTAAGTGACATTTCTCCATCTCTGATCTCTGTCGCTCATGCAGACAGAAAAGGGAATAAAAAGAAAAAAAATGGCGTTAACATCAAGGATTTTTCATCTCCCCTTTCCTCTCTTGCTCCCCCTCTATACCTCCCTCGTTCTCTCCGTCTGTTTATGTCTCCTCTCTCTCTCCTGGTCTCTGTGTCCACTGCTTTTTTCAGATCTGTTCAGTGCAAATCAGATCTTTTTGGTAAACACTGGAAACTGCTTTGCAATTTGTAAAGCATTTGTTATATCTCTTTTGGTTCATCATCCTGTAACCTTGAGATAAAAATGAGAATGACACTAGATGCTTTTGCTGAGCAATTAATCACATGGGTGCGCCCTCATACACAAGATGCATACACGCTCGCGCGCACACACACACACACACACACACCTAATCAACACGAGTCAGCTCCCACAGGGGAAATAATTAAATTGTCAGCTCTGTCATTGTAACAGATCTAACAACAGCAAAACACAAGAATACTAACCAGGATGCAGTCAGTCCCTCCTCTGCTGTCTAATATGGCCCATAACAAGGCTACTGTACCCAATGTCATCGCTCCCATCGTTTATTGTAGCCAAAAAAGTGATGGATCCAGAATGCAGAGGTATTAGTTAGGTGTCAGGGTGTGTGTGTGTGTGTGTTGCACATCTTTTAAATGCACTTGTGATGAAGGTCTATGAAATTTAATAATGTATTTTAATGATAGTTGGTATCAATATTAACAGTAGCCTGTGCTTTTCGCTCATGCTCCGGGTGATTTAATGATGCTGCATATGTTTCAGTGATGAAGGGGAATGGATGGCCGCGGCTGTGAAATGAATGCGATTTGGGTAATTGCAAGGAAAGAGGAGTCTGTGTGTGTTTATTGGGCTAGCCATGGCATGCAGCCTCTCTGCCTCTCCACTTCCACCCACTCTCCCATTAAAACAGCACTCAATCACTTTCACTCAACAACTGAACTCCACCTGATGCTAATTGGAATATCTCATGCATCTTTCTTATTACGCAGTAAGAATTCCTCTCTCCTCTCCCCTTTCCATAGCTGGGTTTGCTTATTTTGCGGCTTGCTTATTTAATCAGTGCCAATTACGCTGCTGTGTGTGTGTGTGTGTGTTTGTGTTTGCATGTGGGAGGTGACACTGACTGTGGGGAGGAGGTGATGTACAAATTTAAACCGTAGACAATTTGGATTGTGAGCAATTTGGGAAGTAATGCTGCCACAGTGCTGCCACACAGGTGACACCTGGTCCTTTTATAATACAGGATATCGCCAATTTTATATTGACGTTTTAGGCATTTTCATGATCAGGTACTTAGCAAATTATTCAGTGTTAATAAGTGTTGATTTTTCAGAGACAGTTATTTGGAGTTGAGTGGAAATTGGAGATGTTTGTACAGCTGATATGGCTCGGGGGTCGTTCAAAACTAAGAGCAAGAATGGGTGCGGACTCATAAACAGGGGCATAGTTCTGATTTTTAAACTAACACTGATGATTTGATCTATGTAGGGTTTCAGGGTCATGCTTGTGACCCAGGCTCAAATGTGTGACCTGTTGGTTATGGGACAGCCTGCCTAACTATTAGGCCACCCTATGTGTTAGGGCTTTTTACTCAGATTTTGTCTTCTGTCCACTCCCGTATTTATTGCTGAGCTTTCCCTGTAGCTGACCTCTATCAGACAGGCATGTGCAACAATAAGCCACATCAAGTCATCTAGAGACAAAGTTTAGCAATATATAGGAAAAGGTCATGGCTGGGTGAGTGGGAGTCATTCAACAACTTTAAGGTATTATCAAACTGAAAACTACAATATAATGCAATTTGGATTAAAAATGTTGTCATGTTTCTTACATTAAATATATTTAATGTATTTAATAACTCAACTCATTTTTCATTAACAATCTTTTCCCTCTCTCTCTCCTCATGCTCTTTACCCCATGCTCTCCATCTCTGTGTCGTCTTTACACGCTCTCTCTCTCTTCCCTTTTCCCTATGCCGCTCTCCACTGGGATAGTTAATCAAAACGCCCATATCCAAGAATATTACTACCGTGTTCAATACGCTTCGCCTCACATAACTTTATTGTCCAACAGGGACCAAGCGAGCGAACGGAATGAAACTAGCGGACAATTTGTCCTTTTGGCGCAGCACGTATAATCTCTATTAGATTGAGCTCTAACATGGTATCGGCAGCAATTAGGCCCAGGATGGAGGCGCTACTGCAGAGGTTAATAACTACAGCGTGTCTGCGTGAAGCTCCGTTATGATAGAAAGGTTAGCTGTATTAGTGACAGTGGCTGTGGGCCAAGCTGGAGAGAGAATCAGGGCGGCAAGGCTGAAGCAGGAGACAGAGTGGAGTGAAATGAGAGATAGGATAGGGTGAGAGGATTCACACTGGAGACTCAAGGTGTGAAAATGTTCTCTTCCCAATGAGGCAAATCAATGTAGGTGTCTGAACAATGTTCTCTCTATAACAGGTTATATTGCATTTCTCGCAGGGCAGGATGTGTGTCAGGTTGTGAGGAAAACTAACATTAATGATGGCTGAAATGTGAACAGAAATAGTACTGAAATAGTAGTTTTCAGTGAGGGATATTATACTCCAGGGTTTGATCTAGGCTGCCCCATTACACCAATGACCCCCTTAAATATAAAATGTCCCTCTGGAATTTGACCAGCGTGTCCAGTTGACCCCCTCCAATACAGTTTGAACAGTTTGATCATGGTCCTGTGTAAAAAATGTTCGGACCTTCAGTGCCGACCTTTGACACTTTTCATTCCAGTTAAATAAATACAGTGCAGAAACTTCCCTTTCATTGTCACTCCTCTCACAGCTACTAAAGTTTTTGCATTCAGCTTTACTTGATTGGCAAAATGACAATATACAAGGCTATTGGTTACACGCCACACACACATCCCACTCAAACCCAACTTGAAACGACAAACGCTACTACATTTCCACAATGCGAGAAGGGAATAAAAATACAATGCAACCACAGCGACACTGTGTCCAACTCAAACACAGCCAATGATGGCTGCACTATACAGCTACTACAAGCTTGTTGCTTCAGACATTGTTAACGTTAGTCAGGCACTTTTTCATATTTTGCTATGCTTCATTTTTACCCCTGTGTTTGTTGATTGTTATATTGTTATATTGATTGGTATATTTCAACCTACAAGCCACCCAGCCCCTTCTACCAACACTAGCCCAGCCTCCTCCACTCTCTCTCTGTGACGACACCCACCCAGGGAGCACCGTGATGTGGGACACCTTTCTGTCTCCCCAAATATCCTTAACTTAATCAACAGTTTGATTAATTAGAAGGCACTTTCTATTAAATTTGATAATTATTTACTACATTTTACATGGTAATGGCATAATTATTTTACATTTTTTAGGAAAAAGACTAGCATTTATTCATTTGTAGAAGTAAACAGCTGGCTTAACACAAAATGTACGCTGAAATACTTTCATTGCAAGTATCAAAAAACCTGATAATTTGGTATCAGTATTGAATTGAAGGTACCAATACATTCAGCTGGAGCCAGAGGGTTTTTTTCTCTAGTCTATTCATCAGCTATTGTAGAAAATTCCATAATTCATTAATAATACAGGATATTTCACCAGGTAACGTATTCATTAGTGTGACAGTCTCCAGATTTCAGTTTTCTGTTGACCCCCTCGACAGGACTTTCACCCC
Source organism: Gephyroberyx darwinii (assembly GCA_900660455.1). Lineage (NCBI taxonomy): Eukaryota > Metazoa > Chordata > Actinopteri > Trachichthyiformes > Trachichthyidae > Gephyroberyx > Gephyroberyx darwinii. The sequence goes on from CABFOQ010022642.1 coordinate 10,450, forward strand.
CTAGAAAAGTAGTAGGGGCCAATTTGACCCCCTTCAAAATCAACCAGGCACCAACTCTGTTTTTCAGAGAAAGACACAATGATATCACACGTTTTTTAGAGCTGGTACCTGAATACACCTACTGATTCAACAAATACACACATGGCACCTTGGGAATAAAAATAATAGAGGCTGATTCTGACAAATTAATTCCCGTCTGAAAAAGTACAATAAACTAAATAAAGTGGTGAACAGAGTCTACCAGCAGTTTGAAGAGGAAGTGTTTGTGTGTTTGTATCCATATGAATAATGAAGACCTTGGAGATAGTTAAAAGCTGTGAAGACTCATTCACCAAGTCAATTCATCTAATTTACTGTAATAGCGTCGCGTCCCCTCGAGACTAGCTGCATCGGTGTATGAAACAACTGCAATCAACACTTCTGAGTGTGAAGGATGCAAGAAACAAACATGAGACAAACTCACAAACATATCAACACATTCTGACATTACAACAAGTATGTTTTCAGAAAGTGAACAAGCCACTACAGCCCCATGCAGTACACACATACACACACACAAACACACACACACTCCACTTAAGTTCATAAAGCTGGTGTCGTAGTAAGATGAGACTAGTCTCCAGGAGATACTGAGGCATGCGCTGAGACTGTCAGAGTTGGTTGCAAATACACGCTTGGTTGCGGTGCCAGAGACATCTACCTGCCACTGCTGAGGACATTTGAAGTTGGAGCGTTATTGCCAAAGATGAGATTAAAGGCAAGTCGCCAAGAAGGCTCTATCGCTTATTCTTTCTCTCGCTTTTTTATACACACACACACACACACACACACACATACACACACACACACAGAGAGACTGCAAAAGACAGAATTAAAAGGGGAGGAAGAGTGAGTGAGCGAACCAGAGAGAGCAGAGAGAGAGCCTGACGCCTCCAGTAATTCTGTTGACATTGTCTTTCTTCATCTGCTGGCTGTTTGTATATTTATTTATTCTGACTTGAATAAATATCTTTTTTACCCTGCCACAAAAAAGTGAAAGGAAGAGGGTGATGGGATCTTTCATCCCTCTTTTTTCCCCATCCACTCTCTGTCTTCCATTTCTGCTTTCACTCTCCGGCCTCTAACACTCTTTTAATTGGGAGCTTCTGAGACTTAACTCTACCCCTCTCTCCTCGCTCTCCTCACTTTCTCTACCTCCCATCCCCCCATTTGCAGCATCTTGCCTGCTTATTGGTGTTGCCGTGGTGGCAGATTTGACAAGTATAGTTCAGTAACTTGTGGGTCAGCAGCATGTGTTGCATGCTGGTGCGCCTCTTTGTGATATCATACATGTCCAGAGACGTCCGTGACGTTAAGGGAAAGATAAAACTTTCATTAATCTCTCATCCCTTCCTACATCTCCCTCCTTCCATCATCTGTAAAAATCACTCTCTTGGTCTTAGAAAATTAATTTTGACATTCCTTCTTTTATTCTAACTTTCAGAGGTAACTATCATAGTGACTGCAACTGAATAGATTTGCCGAGCAAAGGTATTTTTAGAAGTCTGAACTTTCTCGACTGGAGTATTTCTTTAGTGTTAATTCATACTTTTTTTCAGATTTAAGAGTACTGAGTACAATGGGATCTGGACTTTACCTGCCTAAAACCTGCCTTAAAGTGGTACTATAACTTTAACTAACTAAACTGAATTAAAAGGGTCCAGTCCTGTTGAGGAGTCTGCAAGGCCTGTGCCAAAATGTGCAGTTAGATTAGATTTTGGCAGGAAGATATTTGATTTGATTTTACTGGAGTAATTTTTTTAGACAAGTGCTCTAACTGTGACTTGGGGAAAACCTCTGGGACTGACCGGACTTGTGACACATTTCTAATTTCAGAAGTATCTGTCCAGTCGAGTTACCTTGCCCCGCCCCCGTTGCCGCCGGTGACGGCGTATCCCCTCCTACACTATGTCTCCGGGGAACTCCTGACAGAGAGAGAGAGGTCAGTATCTCAGGTACTCAGGACACACACACGCGCGCACGCACGCACACACACACACACACAAACTCACTGTCTGAACACTGGCCTGCAGGGAAAGAGACAGTGAGGGAGGCAAAGTGTTGCGGTACGTCCTATTGTCCATGGATGGAGAGAGCTAAGAGAGGAGAAACAGGCAGAGGAAAGACAGGTGGAAACGATAAAGGAGAACTATAGAAGGATGTCCAGCGACAGAAAGGGTGAGAGAAAAGTTGGGAGAGGAAGAGAGAGTGGTTGGTGATGCATGTGTGGTTCAGTATTTATGCTGCACCCACGCATCTCTCACCCTCCGCCTCGCTCTCTCCCTGCCTTCCAACTCTAGACCTCAATGTGGACGTCTACTGTAATGAAAAAGGATGTCTTGTGTGTACGTGTGTGGGTGTAAGTGTGTGTGTGTGTGACGTGTGTGGTAATGAATAAGGATGTGCTGTGTGTGGAGCTGGTCGTTAATCACTGGCAGTGCTGGCAGCTAACAGATAAGCAGATTGATCCAAGGCCACCGAGGGAACGCCGCCTGGCACCGGCCCATTCATCACGTGCACATGCGCGCATACATACACACACACACACACACATACAATAAACACACACAGAGGCCATGAAAAGGCTCGCCAAAGTGCTTGGACACAGGATCATCTCTGGCCATTCATGTTCACGTCTATGAAAGTTACTAAGAAACAACAGAGAGAGAGAAACTGTGGGCGGTAGAGTCAACATCTGCAACTGCTCCATGGCTGCTCATCTGTAAATCCCAACTTGGCATTTGTTACTGTCTCTCTCTCTCTCTCTCTCTCTCTCTCTCACACACACACACACACACACACACACACACACACACACACACCAGTTGATGGGTCAAGTCACTGCTGTGGTGCTAGTAAAAAAGAACTTGATCATATGCACTACTGAGTGTGAAATACATTATTAATGACACATTAATGTAACACTAGCAGGATAC
>CABFOQ010022643.1:0-11216 GCA_900660455.1 Gephyroberyx darwinii
GATCGGGGCAATTGTTTGAAAGTAAACAAGGTAAAGAGGTGAAAAGAAAAAACAAAGAAAAGAAACAGGAAGAGTCAGCATGCAAAAATAAAATGATTAGAAGAAAAAATACACAGAAAGAAAACTTGTTAAAGACAGCGATGGATGACTAACAGAAAGAGACATTGAGGTCAACAGAGGAAAGCTAATTTAAGCGTGAATGTAATGGATTGATGGGGAGGATTTGACAAATTATTCTTGCTTTTTGAACTTCTCCAAATTATTACGTCAAATTATTTTCACACTGGCCTCCTCATGAAGAGGACTGTTGTTGTTAGCCTACTCATCTATGTACTTAGTATTTGCTCAATGTTAGATGGGTTGGGAAAAAAAATTGAAAAAATTGAAACAAATATAGAGGAGGTTTTTTTGGTTAATTAACATAAACATGTAATCATGAAATTAATCATTTTATTTTTAAATAAATTGCACAAAAAATAATAAAATAAATGACAAAAAAAATATATTTCTGACATTTCGGGGTAATGAAACCTCCGCACGGGAACAGAAGCTGGCAGCCGGTCAAACGTTTGCACCTGCGGGGGGAGAAAGGACCCGAGAGGCCGGTCGTTCGATCCCCCCGTGCGTGTGCCATACCTGTTTCCATGGACATGGGAGGCGCAGAAGGCGAAGCTGTAGTGCAGCAAGGTGGGGTCAATCATGGCACCGTTCTCCGCCCTCTCCAGCAGGTCGCTCAGGTAACACAGGTGGCGGTGGCAGCCTCGGACGCCATTGCGGGCACAGTACTCGTCCATGACGAACACCTGACCCGGACTGAACCAACCCTGTCGGACAGAACAAGCTATTTATATGTGGACATTGAATATATTTGATAAAGGGAATAGTTGTTGTTTTTTTACAAATCTGCACACCCAGTCCTGTTCTGCAGACCTGCTAATATGAAAATGTCACACATTTTGCACACCATGTATATATATATATATATAAATTCACAATATTCACATATTCTTCTAATTGGTTGTATATATGTGCATATGTCTTGATATTTTTATAACTTTTCACTTATTTAACACTGCATGAATTGCATATCCTCTGTCTCAGTGTGCTCGACAGCTTTTATTTTGCAAACCCTCATAATGCAGTAGTCTGTTGTATTTCATACATACTGTATTAATTACATTTATACAGTCCATTTCTATTTAATATGTTCTGCTGTTATAATTTTCAGTTGCGTCATGTTTAATACCCTCATCTGCTTAGTATTTTTAATATTTGTCTTTCCTGTACATAGGGATCATTAAAGTTTAATCTATAGTAATAATAATAATAACAATAATAATAATAATTAAAAATCACTTTCCCAAACAACGGTTACAAAGTACTTTACAAAGCAAATAAGATAAAAGAATAAATACAATAAAAGAGTAAATCAAAAAGGGAAACAAAGACAAATAAAATAAAAAAGGAGACAGACAAAATTATGAATTTGAATTGGTTTCTTGTACAAATGTGCTGTAAGAATATTATATTACTAGAATATTATTTTATCTTAAACCCTGTTCTGTGAAAACTTGATTTGAACGACAAAATTTCAACCTGCACTATTTGTATTTTTTTTTCTTTTATTATTTTTACAGATACAAACACATATTGTAACCAAGTGCCTGCTGTGTTTTTATCCAAGTATTCTTTTTGCTAATATTTACCTGTTCTCATAACCCATCAATAAACATAATTGGGGGACGGATTCCCCTTTCTTTCTCATCAGTACTGCTCTCTGTGTGTAAAAGCATGAGGTCATTCATTACAGTCTATCCAGGATACAGTAGAATCTCATATGGGGTATACCTGCTAAAAATTGTAAGTAGTCTACTGAAGTGATCTGATGCAGATCTATATATCTACAGTTGGTATGCATATACATGGGAAGTAGTTGACCTTCATCGGGGTTATTTTAGTTCCTCACCAGACAGGAGTAGGAGTCATTAAGTCGGTGGTCCAAGGTGAGGCGCTGCACCAGCTCAAACAGCGAAGCATGGTCAAAGTTACAGGGGTTGGCTGAGATGAACTCATCCATGCCATGCTTCTGAGCCCGGTCGGCGTCTGGATAGAGAGACACAGACCCAAGGCACAGAGAGAGAGAGAGAGAGAGGCAGATGGCAAGCAGAGTCAGAGGTTGGCAGAGGAGAATCAATATTACTCACCCTGGCAGGTATAACTATTCAATCCAAACTAGTAATTTACATCGTTGAATTTGGCATTTATGAGTAGTCTGAAACAACAAATCAAAGTAATTAAAAACTAATCATGTAATAAAGTGCCCATAACATAGTAAAATGATGTACCCCACACTGTAATAACCTTTTGACAGTTACATATAATAACTGTGTTGTGTATGGCTATGACATTATGAGTTTAGCTGCAACTTTTTGCTGAATAAGGTAATAAATCCAATAATAAAATACCGAAATCATCATTTTTAATGGGTACCTGTCTTGGTAAAAATTTCATAGTTTTGGTGCAACATCAGTCAATCATCTGAACAGTTGATTCAGATGTATTTGACATTGAATATTGCACAGATACCCATTGGAATTATCTTTTGGTGTTTTATTACATTCCGTGTTATAAAACACCAAACTCACCTCATAATGTTATAACCAAAATAAAACGGAATAACTTGCATTATCTGCCAATATGTTATTACATTGTGTGTCCAGCAGTTAACTACATTATAGACATTTATTTTTTATTAGATTATGTACAGCTATTACATAGTGAGCTGCTACATTATTTCATTGAATTGCTTGTATAACAAAACATTGACAATTGACTTAAGGTTGCCAGTTTTGATTGAATATGTCCCTCTGAGCAGGGTTAAAGTAAAGGTGAGTGGAGCAGCGTGAGTTTGACAGGCAGCTTTCAGGAGGTTGCTACTGGTTTAGAGGTTAAAGGTTAGTTCTGAGGTCTCGGGGGTCACGTAGATGTTAGAGCTACATTACGTTCATGCAGAGCCTAAGGGGAAATTCACTGGGGTGACATCATGCTATTGCGACCATAGTTTTAATACAAATCTATTAGTTATAGATCTTATTTAATCAGGCAACTTGACCAAGAACGTGAACTATTTTACAGTGACAGTAAGTGGAGGGACGGTTCACCGCAAGTGGGAGAACTTTATCGATCGTTGTTGAGGACAATTTATTCATTCAATTACCCTTCCCGGATTTTTCAAGTTTATCCAAGGACTCAACCTAGCTCACTTCTTAAACTTTAAAGTTACTGCCACTACTGAACATCGCGCCACTGCGATTCACTTCGGACAAGACTCAACATTACTGTCCATAAGCGTCATCAGAAATGTTATCAAGCCATTTCTCAAGAACATTAGCAATTTTGGGACTTTTTTCCAAATCAAATCAAATTTATTTGTATAGCCCTTAATCACCGTTACAGTCTCTAAGGGCTTCACAGTGCCCAACATGTGAAAACAATAAATGGTTAGTACATGACATCCCCCAACCTTAGACCCTCACAGAGGACAAGGAAAAACTCCAAAAAACCTTTTAGGAAAAATGGAAGAAACCTTGGGAGGGGCTACTCAGTGAGGGATCCCCCTACCAGGACGGTTGGGCATGCAATAGATGCCGAGTTCCACTATGAGTGTCATTGAAGTAGAACTTCATAATGTCACAACTTTAGCAATTGTTAAAGGGACATGGTCTGCTCAACCATTTGGTAGAGCACATTTTGAGTCACAATATCTAGAATTTGTTGTACTTAACTACTTGAGCCATTTCTACCACTCGGTTGAAGAACGTAATGCACAAAAAAACACTAGAAGGCACTGGGTGTTATATGGCCAATCCTTTTCAGGTTGAATCCTTTCAGAAAGTTAGCAGCAAAAAAATCACTTCTGATGAGTGGAATCTTTTTTGAGTGATTTTCAAAGGTAAGCATATGTTTTCAAGACAATAGTGTTAATGAGGCCTTACTGAACAGAATGACACAACTTTATACCCCCAAAAAAGTGTAATGACAGTGTAAGCTCAACTGATCGGTTGAGATGTCTATTGATTGAAGGTAGTTTTGCGATGAAATATATGTTTCCTATTATGCATTGTTGTTAATATGATGAATCTAATGTTATCGCATTATATATTTGCTCAAATCATTATACCAGTGGAGCAGTGGTGCCCAACCTAGTCCTCAAGTGCCCCTTGTCCTGCAGGTCTTAGCTCCAGTTCTCCAGCTCTATCCAGGCACACCTGAACCAATTAGAGGCTTCACATTTTCATGATATGATAATTGGTTCAGGTGTGCCTGAGTAGAGCTGGAGTTAAGACCTGCAGGACAAGGGACACTTGAGGACTGGGTGGGGCGCCAATGCAGTAGAGTTTTTCACCATTGCAACCTCTGTCCTAAGAGCGTGTCCAGTAGAGGCTCATAAAATGAAAACTGTGTCGGTTGTTAAAAAAATAAACATTGCTTGTTGTTATTATTGCCCCAAGGAACTAAAAAATGCAAATAAATAATTTTTCCATTGCTTTTTTCCTGGTGCTTCCATTAAAGGGTTAAAGTAATCTAGGACCCTTATCTACCTCTATCGGCAAGAACATTGATAGAACTCTTGTTGAGCTATGGTGGTTACATTTTCCAAATATAGTGGAGTAAGCTAGCTAATTAGAGGTAATATATAACCATTCTATACTGGAATGATAATATTGCTTTGTCATTTGCTTTTTTGGCTTGTGGGCCAGGTTCTTAGCCTCCATAGCTGAAATGTGTTGTCACACTAGTCTGAAAGTTCAAAGGTTTTTGAAAGCCAGGAATCTCAGCACCTGGCTCAGTAATCTTTGAGTTGCTGGTACTGATCAACAACCCTATCAACCCTCAACAGATTATTATTATGGTCTATTTTGTGCTATGGGGCAGTAACAATCTTACAATGCTGCACCTTTAATTTGTATATGTTGAAGTTGGCTTGAAAAGGTTGAGAGGCCCGAATTCTGCCTTAATCCCAAATTCTGCCTTATAAAATTTATAAAGTTTTACAGAGCTATGATCGCCAATAGGACTGTCAAGCCACCAATTTGCAACTCAATAATAACCACATAGGCCAAACTTCATTACCCAAACTCCCAACACCACCCCCAATCCCCCCCAATACCCCAAATAACCCCATCCTCCCCTACCCTATCCCACGACAAATCACTATAGAGCCTGTGGCCACAGCCCCCCTGGCATGGCCCCTAATTAATCGCTGCCCTGAACATCTCAGAACAAGCCTGGGATGTGGCCCTGCCGTGGGACCCCCCTACTAATCTCCATTGTCCACAAAAAAGGGGGCTTTGAATAAAATTTGACAACAAATTTTCACTTGCTTTCCCAGTTAGCAGGCTATGTTTAGGCAGTAATCCTGACATCAGGGTGCAAGGAAGGTATGGCTGAGCAAGTTGGCTAGTTGTTAATCCCCAGACCATCATTCATACTAAGGGGGGAGGCTATAAACCCCGCACAAACCTGCAGGCTAATGCTACTCTCAACCAGGCAGTGCTGGGGAACATAGACGCCTCCTCTCCACCTCCATGGATGTCAATACATGTAACAACCAACTAAGGTTAGACCTATGTATGCCTACAGTATGCCAATCTATTATTCCAGTCCAGCCCCAATACAATGGATATGATGAGGTTTGTTTGCTTACATATTTATTGTATAAAGGGAAACACTGAATATTGGTCATTTTTTTGGCATAAAGATGGTGAAATTTTTAGCTGCCATTGGCAGCTTAAATCCAAAAATGTCAGTCGGCCTTGAAAAACCCATATTGGTCAAGCAAAATAACAAGTTACAACTAAAACTTATACATCGAAATTGTCATTGTGACTCTTTATTGTCAGTTTACCAATACACAACAGCTATGCCTTGTGCTATTTAGAATGGGCACCCACATAGAAAGCTTGCTTAGACGTCAGGAGAAATGGGGGTGGGTGAGGGTAGGTATGTCATTTGGCTTTTCAAATATTCCATCACCAATAGTTGACTGACTTAGGCCCACGACTACTCCGTCAGGTTCAACAGCAAACTTGCCTTCACTTAGGCCTACACAATGTAAAACCATGGCTTACACTATATAACTCCTTATACTCATGTATCCAATTTGTCCTTAAAGGGCTTTCAGATTTGTAAAACACCCTCTGGTAGATAGCTGGAACCTATATTTTCGGCACTGATACATCTGATTGATTTTGTGTTTAGATAATACCAGTTTGCTAGCTAGCTAGTATCTGGTCAGGTGTCTTATTGTAAGCACATCTGATATGCACACTAACGTAGTAGAGGCTAGCATTATCTGTTCCCTTGTTAACCTGCTGGCTAGTTAGCTAGCTAACAAAGCCAAGAACCAACAGTTTGTTCAGGTCAACTGAGCTGACTCTTCTCAAGCTACAACTCAGAGTGTTTTGGAGTAGAGACTAGGGGTATCGCTGGGGGTGCCCTTGGCATAGATTTAAACTTGACTTTTAGGAGTGCTGGGGCCTGTGCCCCAGTAGTGCTTTAAGTCTAGCAATGCCCCTGGTAGAGACTAGGGCTAACAAGACTGTGTCACAGTAACCGAAATCTGGGAACAAATCTCATCAGACCATTCACTTTTATTTATAACATTACTGAACTGACCGACAGTCACACCACAACAATGTTTTTCAGGTATCTCTTTTTTCTAGCCTGGTTGTTGTATATTTAGCCATTATTTGTCCATAGGCACTTCCCCACTGGACCTCCATGATGGCATCAGTCATCAGTCATGGAAGAACTGTGAACCAAAGACCACAATCCTTGATAGAAGCAGTGAACATTGTTTAAAGTAGCATTTATGATTAAGAGATATTTAGAGGCCAAAATATCTTCATTTATAAATGAAACTTTGTTCAATGGGGGGTGGATGGTGGGTTGCGGACAGAGTCTGTCCTGTCTGCCAGAACGAACCCATGACCAACGTGAGTAAAGGTTATACCAAGCTACACAGCAATCGCTGAATGATGGCTCCCCAGCTGTCAATCAACAAAGGAACAAAGAGCGGTGCTTGGCCTGGATGCTGGACGCCAATGGTGTCCCCCCAACAAGTCCCCCCAAATCTAAAAAGGTGACATTGTGGTGCCTCTTTGGTCTATAGCTGGTGGCCTGTCAGGTCTGTTTGATGTGAGTGAGTGGGAGTGGAGGCGGGAGGGCTGGACAGTAACATGCAGTGACATTAGTCACCCCCGTCCGTCTGGGCTGGGGAAGGACGGCCCTGACAATGATTGACGGCTGCTACTCATTTATAGATCCAGCCAAGCCGCTGACTGGGAAGAGGAGAGGAACCGGGAGGCAACGGCGGCGCTGATGGTGGTGGTCACAAAGCATTGGGGGCTATTTTACACGTGGTTTGCTTTTTTTCTTGTTTTGTTGGATGGACAGACCATCAAAAACAAACACACACAGCACATACATTCAGTTCACAAGTATTACTATACTTGTGAAGACCTTCATTGGCTACAGTCATTCCCTAACACCTAACCTTCACCACTACATGTTAAACCCTAATTCTAATCTTAACCCTTAACCCAAGTCCTAATCCTAAACTAGCCCCTTTGTAGAAGTGAGGAATGGCTAAATATCCTCACTTTGGAGGATTTTCCTCATCTTTCTATCATCCTCATCAGTACAGAACTACAAGAACACACACAATTAAGCTGCAGGATAAATCCAGAAACTGACAACCTGCACTCTTGGTAAAATGCACCGTATGCTCACCTCACTAACTAACTAAACAAATATTGGACATTTAAGTCACATTTAAGTCATCTGCAAGTTCAAACAGTTATAATTTGGTAGCATAACATGTATACCATAGCAATCAATTGGAGCAGTTGAACCACTGGTGGATTAAGGCGGAGGAAAGTGATGCATTCCCAATGCAGGCGGGGACAGTTTTATACAGCAGAGCCAACAAAAGTAGGATTGTTCTCATTTAGTGATGCAGGAGAGGAAAAATGCTCACACTTCAGAAAGGAAACACAGACAGTATACTAAAAAAAATAAGTAAGTTTAGTTTAATAAGTTATTAATAGAATAAGTAGTTTATTTTAAAGACAATTAACTACTTTAGTGCTCAGGACAATTCATCTTCCTCCATCATCTCCTCATTGATTGAATGTGTAATGTGTTCCCCTATACTAAAGTGCAAGCAACTATATGTCATTTCATAATCTTAATCTTTCAGAAATCTTAAATGTCTAGAGAGGCATCCAGAGAAAGAGCAGGGAAGGGAGACTGGCAGGGAAGACGCACGCTGCATTAGTGTTAGAAATTAGTATTAATTGCAGCTTTTCTGTACAACATGGAAGCATGGGAAGGCCTGGAAGTGCCATGGCATCACTTGGCTTTCGAATTAGCCTTCTCCAGGTGCATATTTGCCAACATGTCTTCCAACAAAAAAGGAATGGAAAATTATTTTAAATAATAAATAATACAAATAAATAATAAAAAAAACAATCTTTTTCGGGAAATACTACCCAAGGCCTTTACTTATGATGTAATTGGACCAACCTTTTACTATAGCAAGTACCAGTCACCATCATAGAAAAGAAGAGAAAAGAACATATTGGTAAACTGTCATAAGATATATTGCTGAATCAATTTCTCCTCTCAGCTGCTGAAGACCAAAATCTTAATTTTCTCTTATTTATTGTAATATGTAAATTTAGCCTCTTTTGACTGGGAGGGCTTATTTGTCATCTTATATTATGCATTGCACCAATCCAGGTGTGAACTGGCAAGTAGTTATTTGGTAACATTTTGACTGATTGCTTCCAGAAATAATTGTGCGGCAACCACACTGTATTATTCATGGCCTAGCACTTTTAACTTGGTAATTACCAGCTGCTGGGACACAGTGGGACTCCAGTGGTTGTGTCAAAAACAGCTCACTCAATAAATTCACTTACAGACATGCGGGTTACACACTGTCTACAGCCACTGGCAAATAGCAAACATCTTTATAAAGCAAATTGTTTTTGTATGTGCCTGTTTTTGCTGTGGCATGAAGCATTGTAAGCTACGCCAGCATAAAAAGTCTGGTGAATTAGCTTGCAAAAATGATCAGACACACAAATAAAACAGAATGCTACCATGGGATATATAGATAGCCTTTCTATTCAGCGCCAATAGGCCAGCACTGGTACATCAAAGTGGTCTGAAACCTTAAAAGATGGTGGATCCATCACTGATACATGAACCTACCCAATTCCTGTTGGACAGATGGCAAATATACAGACAGAAGCACAATCAAACCAAGCTAAGCCAGTTTTGCATGCATCCGAAATCAAAAAAAGACAGAAGCGAGGATCTCAAACGGACTGGGCGGACAGAAAGATTTGAAGCGATGGATAAAAAAAAGAAAAGGAGGGAAGAGAAAGAAAGGGGATGAAAGCACTTACCTTTCAGTCCAGCTACAAGATAGCAGGGTCGGGGAGAATTAGAAGAAGAAGCGGAAGAAGAAGAAGAGGAGGAGGAAGGAACAAACAAAGAAAAATAAAGACACAGAGCAGAGCCACCAAACACTTACTATGGCGAGTCTACGACAGAGACAAAGCGCGAAGCAGCACAGAGTAAGAGGTGGAGAGAGAAAGAAAGACACTAACAGCTCCAAACATGTACATGACCAGGAAAGAGACGGAACAAAAGGAAAAATTCCTGAAACGTGATGTGTAAACGCTAGAAGAAGAAAAATTGCATGGTAGGAGACAGAGCGAGACGGGACTTCTGGGTATTGAAGTTCAAAGTTTTCAAACAGTTACCTCTCGCTGCCACTTGGAGCCGCCAGAACACAAAATTGCCTACTGACACATTTTACAGGTGCCAATATCTCCCCCGCAACTAAAACTGATGGATCATCAAGTTAGCAAGAAAACATTTAAAGGCGATCAAATGGGTAGCATCCTGTTTGGGGAGAAACGTCTTTTTAGCATGGAACCTAAAGGACAAGTGAGGCTTTGGCAGTTAAAAACGTACAGAACTGGGATATCGGTGCGTCGAGCTGTGGCGCTGTACCCCCCCTGGAGTTGAGTTTCTGGACCTGGGTGGGAGGGACCGGCTTGTGCGACTGGCCCGTAGCCCGGTACATGGCCTGCACCCACAGGATCCGGTCCTGCTCATCGTCACTGGCAAAGATCACAGTGTCACCCTCCTTCACAGCGTTAAAGAACGTCCGACCGCCATCCAGACCTGGGGGTGGTTGGGGGATCAACAGTTGGAGAAGAACAACAACAACAGGAACTCCTTTAATCCGATAGTCTCATTAAGATTGAAATCCCTTTTTCAAGAAGGACATCAGAAAAATGAATACAACCCAGCAACGCTGGTCAACTGAACAGTTTATAATGTTCTAATGATTGGCTGCTGTTACCTGGCTGGGGGTCAGTGTAGTCCACAGTGTAGCCGTCTAATTGGAGGAGCTCCACAGGCTCCGCCTTCTTTTCTCTGTAGCTGCACATGGCAAAGGTGTATTGGCTCACCTGCACCAATCACAGATAGAGGTAGCATTCACTAATCAGTCATTTCAGATAGGGATTGACCAATATGGCTTTTTGAAGGTTGATACCAATACTTAGACCAAGCAATATAACAATATATTGTTCTAACCCTACTTTCAGATATAGGAAGGCTCCATGTACATACATGAAAAATGCAAAAATATTCAACCATTATTTTTGTTCTCGCAATTTATTCCTCCTTCTTTCCCTCTTGATTTAAGATTAAGGTAAAGTTACATATATAGGAAGGATTTTAGGCAAAGCTGAAATCTCATATACCTGGAAGACAGCAAAGTAGATGTAAACTGAGGCAAACTCAACCAGTGTTTGGAGAAAAAAGAATTTAAATATACACCAAGATTATCCTTAAATATCTCTGAGAGATGGAGAGTTGGAGGCCAAATTACCAAAGAAGATTCCAATGAAAGGCTGTAGCAATTGGATGAATCACTTGGCTAACTGAAGTTAGAAACATGGAGGATTTTTACTTTTAATTTATTCAGAGAGCAAGAAACTTTTGAATGTTGGCTAGAAGCTAAATGGCAATCTTGCAGGATTTGTATGGTTAGTTTTGCTACAGTGTAGCCATGGATGCTAGCTACAGATGTTTCTACGATTACAATTATGCTACAGTGTAGCCAT
>CABFOQ010022648.1:0-15890 GCA_900660455.1 Gephyroberyx darwinii
GTTCAGAGCAGTCTCCAGGTTACGAGCCTTCGGAGCCTCGCAGGGGTGCCGGGGAGTTGACTCAGCCGAGTCTGACAGGAGTACAGCGGGGAACCGTTCTGGCGAACAATCGCCGTACTCACAAGGCCCCAGGTGGAGCAGAGGTTCCGTTGGGGAGCAGGCAGGAGACGTAGTCGGGAAAGCAGGGGGTCGGTACACTGAAGAGCCAATCAGCGATGCAGATAAACCAGAGAGGGATAGGCGTCGAGACGAGGTGATCAGGGACAGGCAGGGTCGGTACACAGAAGAGCCAATCAGCGATGCAGATAAACCAGAGAGGGATAGGCGTCGAGACGAGGTGATCAGGGACAGGCAGGGTCGGTACACAGAAGAGACAATCAGCGAAGCAGATAAACCAGGGAGGGACAGGCGTCGAGACGAGGTAATCAGGGACAGGCAGGGTCGAAACCGGGAGAGTAATCCGAATAACGCTGGAGAGTCTAGCATGTGCATGAAGAACAATCTGGCAACCGGTGAAATGGAGAGGAGAGGCATATATAGGGACTTGATTGCCGATTCAAGGCAGCTGAGTGAACAGGTGAGCAGAGTTGACTGATGAGGAGGGAGTGACTGGCAGACAGGTGAGGAGGAGGGGCAGGTGGAAAAGTACTGGGAGCTGAGATGACTGAGGTGAGGAAAAGACAGACTGTGACACAGTCGTCTAGCCATCCCAATTTGGCCCTTGTCAAAGTTCCTCAGATCTTTACGCTTGCCCATTTTTCCTGCTTCCAACACATCAACTTCAAGAACTGACTGTTCACTTGCTTCCCAATATATCACACCGCTTGACAGGTACCGTTGTAACAAGCTAATTGATGTTATTCACTTCACCTGTCAGTGGTTTTAATGTTGTGGCTGATCGGTGTATACTGCTATACAAGTTCATCAGCAGCTCATCAGAATAAACTTACCCAACTGAGGAGGAAGAGGGCAGGCCTTCGCTGCCTAGAGGTGAAAAGTTGCATATTGTAGCATTAACCAAATGGATGAAAGACATCATGGGTAAGCAGTCCATGGATATTTGCTAAAAGCTTGCTGACCATGTTTTCTTGTTTCAGCAAAACCACACTTCCTGAAAGTGTCAGGCTCTACATCTCCATCACGAGGAAGCATATAAATATAGAGTGTCAGAGTATTACATCACCCTGATCTGGTAAAGAATACCTGGAATTTATATTTATTTGCCAATAACAAATTCATGGTTCAAATGAGGACTTAGCCTGGCTACTCATCTTCTAGGAAATAGTGGTCATGCAAGATGGTAATTACTAGAGAGAGATGTTTCAGGAGTAGATTTCAGACTTAACATCTCTTGGTCAATAACATTAATGGGAAATTGAATGCCAAATGTATTACTCTAATTTGAAATGCATTTTTTGGAGTAGATTGAACAATTTTCTTTATGTCTCTTTACCTCTCTCTCTCTGTGCTCTATCATTTTGACTCTCTTTCCCCCCCCCTTAACACATACATGCAAGCAAACTTTCTGATATAGTCCAATACAAATTTATACCATTTATTGTCCTGAGAAAAATTTAGTTTATAAAGCTCTCCCTCTCAAAAACATTCACTGGGTTAACCACATCCCTCAGCACTCCCCATTTCTCTCTGTCTCTATCTCTGCAGCTTTTAGATCCCATGTCAGGGATCTTGAGTGGTGGGGCCCCCGCGGGAGGTGTGTGTTAGTATCAATTGTCTGCTGGATGAACGAAAGCAAAGCTGGGAAGAGCTTCCTCACCCTCAACCCCACAGTTTGTGTTCGGCAACTGGATCCTGGATGCGAGATGGAGACACAGTATGGCCTTCCAGGAATGCTGCAGCAGAATACACAGCGCACAGCCGGCTATCTTGAGCCTCCAACAGTCAGTGGATCAGGTGATGAGGCTACACTGATCACATCTGTACACCGCTCACCAGAGAAGAAAGGGGCATGACACACACTTTTCTTGTCTCGCTGTTGCCTCCTCAACTCTCCAAAATAAGTAAACACTTTAAGCCAAGACGGTCCCGGATATTTGAGAGTGGGAGACACTGGAGCACCCGGCCTCTACAAACAAACAAATTCCACAGTGTTGTCTCATTTGTTTTGCAAGACTCCTCCACTAAATCAACAAACTGTATGGCCTTCTCTTATAACTCAAATTGCTGTCGTGCATCCCCACCTTTCATACACATGTGGAAAGCACTTCAAAGTTTGGCGAGTACAAGGGGCAGAAATGATCAGCCAGGATTAATAGCGTGCTGTGAACATACGCTCTGTCAGTGTTGGCCAAAGACCGTATCACACTCACGTCTGCAGGCTTGAGGAGAGCTCCAGCACCTGATGTTGTACACAGACATTCACTTGTATAATGATCTTATAATGGCAAACACACATTAAGAGTTATTATACATAGACAGGCACAAACATATCGCTGGGTGATCAAAAGGAGAAGGCAGGCAGTGGAGTGGAAAAACAAACCAAATGGGCTCAAGCAGAGATTATTTCTGTTTTTGTTGATGTTTTGCAGGAAATGTCCGAGAGAATAGGCGTGAGATCCAAGTCTTTATTCACAGAACATTGCAGAATAGGAATACTACTTGAGGATTACTGGTTATGGGACCATATTAACTTCCATTATAACTTAATAGGTATCTGGGCCTGTATTCATAAAATATTGACTAATGAATGATTTATTTGCTATTTCAAAGAAAAGCAAAATGCATTGTTCCTTACTGGAGACCATTTCATAAATGGTCACAAATGATCCTTTAGTCTTTAAGGATAACACAGAGGAATGGAGCTCACAATCATGCATTGTGGTCACTTTATACATCTTAGACCTGATTATTTACCTCAAAGACAGAGATTATATTCCAGTCAGTGTAGTCAAATACTGAAGAGTGGACCTCCCAAAAAACACAAATACTGTGAAAAAAGTAACAAATCCAGAGATATTAGTAATGACAAGGATAAAAAGCAGGTACAGCTGTTCCCTGGGATGCACTCAGTGACTCATAGTGTGTGCGTGTGTGTGTGTGCGTCCGTGTGTGTGATTGAGCAGCATGAGAGAGTAGAATGACAGAGAGTAAGACCCAGAGTGAGAGAGAGTGACAGAGAAAAAGAAAGAAAGACAGAAAGAGAAAGAGAGAGAAGGGGAAGAGTATTATGAGTGTGTGTGTGTGTGTGTGTGTGTGTGTGTGTGTGTGTGTGTGTGTGTGTGTGTGTGTGTGTGTGAGAACAGGGCTGTGGGTTCATTCATTCCTCCATGCAGGTCAATAGTCACTTTTCCACAGTGAGGCCAAGGCCATCTCTTCTAATATGAGATCAAAAGCATCACCCACCTAGTTGGCTTAACAGCTCTGCTGACAAATGGCCTAGTTAGCCATAAGTGGTCCAGTAGTGGAAACCAGGCTATAGACAGGACTATCTACAGCATCAGTCACTTTACTTAGCACTGTATCACTTTAACACTGCTCTTGTCACCATGTACATACTCTGTATCTATTCTTTATATCTCCTTTTTGTGTGTGTGCTGGCGGAGTGAACAGGAGTAAGAATTCCAATGTAGTTGTACTTGTCGCAAATGGCCATTAAAACACTTGAACTCTTGAACTCTTAAATTGTTGACAGTGGACAATAAATAGCAAGCAGTTATTTGAAACTGAAAAGCATCACTAATGCTAAAAGAACGGGAGTCTTAGAGGCAACCATGACATGAATCAAGAGAAAATGTCTTGTAAAACCTTCTGTATTTGGCATAAAACTGTGGGGTCAATAGATTATGCTCAAGCCAATAGACTGGATGTGGTCGTATGTTAAGAGCGGCTTCATGACCTGTTCTATCTCTCACAGTATCAACAGTATGTAGTTTGCCTAGCTGGAGGTCTGACCAACTAATTGAAGAGGAGGACACGGTGCTCTGACAGTAAGCGTCACATCCAGGCCGTATGTGTTACTTCATTACTAGTGCAGGAACAAGGAACAATTGCATCGTCTATGGAAGTACAATGGGATAAAGTGCAAGTAGATCACAACAGGAAAAAAGGCAACCGACGAGCAAAACACACGGGGAAAAGCATTCCCACTCAATTCAAGAGGAAAATAACCTTAGATCACCGTGAGAGCGTCAATAAAATATGGAAAAATATATGGACCCTGGAACAGGATTGTCAGAAGTTTGATGTTAGTTCAGCTACAATCAGCCTGATTTATTTGGCGCACACAAATTTTATAGCTCAATAGATAGATCAATAGATAGATAGAGAGAGAGAGAGAGAGAGAGAGAGAGAGAGAGAGAGAAAGAGAAAGTTGTGAAGCCAATTCTCAGAGCCCAATTCCCCATTTTTCTCTTTGCTTAAATGTCCACTTCATTTTTGACTTGTCACATGTATTCTGAATGCATTAAATGTTCCCGGCTGTGAAGACATCTCCAACAAACTCCTTTATCCCCTCATGAGGAAGAATAGATCATCGCTGCCATGTAACTAATGTAGAAGAGCAACCTCTGAATTCTATTGAAGCATTAAGCTAACACACAAGACTGAATCCAAATGATCCAACAGCTCTTAATTATATTAGGGTGGGTGAAGAGAGAGAAAGTAAAGACATTGGATGTGTGTGTGTGTGTGTGTGTGTGTGAGAGAGAGAGAGAGAGAGAGACAGAGAGACAGAGAGAGAGAGCAGTTGCGAAACTGCATATATATCATATCTATACAGTCCCATGTCCAAGCTCTATTTTCTGGAAACAATTTTCCACAATTGTCATCCAAACTGGGGTGCAATCATTACTTGGAGCCAAATCAAACTGAACAGCATGAGTTTGACGTGGCTCTGGATTCAAAGATTATCATAATGGAAATGTATGCCCACTGAGGGACAGCGCTGATAGAGGTTCACAAATCCTTAGCTTATGGAAAGGTGGATAGGACTGTGTGAAAGTCCCCGGGCAAAAAACTCCTTAAATACAAAGTATTTAAGTAAAGTAATGAAGTATTGAATGTATTTAGGTATCCAGAGTAAGGAAGTCTTTGAACATTTGAAACATGAATTTCTGAAGGTTAAGTGAAAGTACTTGGTAGTTTTGATAAATTTGCTCAGCTAACTAAAGTCAATTTTGCCAGTTACTCAACAGCAGTTAGGGTTACTGTGATAAGAGAGTGACAATTCATCCTCAACTCATCAGTACCTGTAGTTTGGATACAAAACATTTCTCTGTGTGTTAGTCACCTATATGAAAGACTTTGGTTTGGGTCTACTGCAATGCAATTGGGCTGCAGAGTGGCATAGTGAGTAGAGGGATTGTCCTTCAACCAGAGGACCTGAGGTCAAGCCCCTGTGTCAAACAGCATCAGCCCAGCTGAAGTGTCCTTGAGCAAGACACTAAATCTCTACCAGCTCTACCAGCTCTCCAGAGTGCTGTTCAGGCATTGTGCTCTGACCTCCATGAGGAAAACAATAAAGCATCCCATTAACATTACACTATTTAGCCAGGAAAGCTGACTGAGAGCACAGGACAACAATGATGTGGAGGAATAGTTGCAGAGGGAAGGAGGGTTACACACATGCATGTATGATGAATGCATACCTGCAGGCTGCCCAGTATGACTAGACAACTCACTGCTCTACAACATCACTGTGCTGTTGGCCAGTGAGCGACCCCAGTGGAGCAATTGAGGGTGACTTTACTTCCTGTGGTTTACTCCTTTGACATCATTTAATTTGGGCTTGTAATCTCCGTTTCTTTGTTCACCACCCCCCACACCAGGTTGCGGACTCGCGGGGACAGAGCCTTCAGCGTTGACTGCCCCATCCTCTGGAACTCATTCCCTGTGGAGATCCACAATGCTGGGTCCACTGAAGTGTTTAAACAGTGGCTGAAGACCTTCCTCTTCAGCCAGGCCTTTGGACCCAGCTGCTGAACTGTGGTCCTGTCCTTTTTTGTCCTTTGTCCTTTGTTTGTCTTATTGTCTTCCCACCTTTTAGCCTAGTTGTTATTTTCCTCATTTTATCTAGTTCTTCTCTTTTCTATTGTTGAGTGCCTTGTGTACCAATACAGCCGCTCTTAAATTAAAGTTATTATTATTAGAGAGTAGAGTAGAAAGTAGAGACCAAATAGTAAAGAGTAGAGAGCTAGGCCATTACAAGAGATAATAGTTTTCATGTTGCACTTAAAAGACCACACATGCAGCCATTGGTCAGCCATCATGACGTATATATATATATGACCATATGTTCAGCTGTTTATGTCCCTGATGATGGGGTAGCCCCGGGTGAGCTACTTAAAGTTACGGTTGACTTGCCTCCTCTCCACAGGTTACTAGGTACCCATACAGGGTTAACAGCTGCATTGAGATGGCACCAATGGTGCTGATCACAACCCAGCTGTCATCACCTGATAAAATGCAGCCTCACAGGCTGGGTTCATCTGAAGGCACCAAGTGTAAAACAAAAAAACCCCACATTTGTTTCTCTCTCACTTCCCTCTCCCTCCCTGACTCCAACTTCTAATAACAAACATGTGTATCTCACATGGAGGGAAAGCATTTACTTTGTGTCGGTGGATTCTTTCCAGTTGGGAGGGAGGGTGGAGTATATCTTTCTGAATTCCTTATCAGATGGCAGTAGAATTAAAAAAAACACTAATATTGATATTTTGCCCCCTCTAATTAAATTCTTAATTAATGCATTCTTAAGTTAAGCTTTTATTGACTCATTTCCAGGCAAGTTGACAGATCCCCTTAGGATGCAGAGGTATTTTCTCTCTATCTCGTAGTTCCTGGTAATAATGAGCCATTAATTAAAATAATTTTATTGTTCAAGATAGAAACCACCTGTTCTCCGGGAGCAGCTGCATGTATTAGTGATCATAGGTTATTAGGATTACAACAACACGTTTCAAAACAGAAACCGTCATAACCAACAATGTGATCTTGGAGAACCGGTGGTTTCTGAGCATGGAGAAAGCATGCTTATGGTATATATACTGTTTCCAACACTGGTCTTCTTGACTCTGATTTATACCTGGGACAGTTTTAGATCAGGTGCATGCAATGAATTACCTGGTAGGACAGAAAAGCAGCGGTAATCTGAGGACCAGAGAGCGCAGGCAGGTTTGGGTGTTATGGCCTAGGGGAAGGATACACATACTTCTGCACGCCGAACCACAGTTTTACACAGTTGGCCGATAAGCAGCTCTCCTGCAACAGGTGGGTTTGACGTTACTTGTGGAGGGCACTAGTTTTTGAGTGAGATCATTTTTCATCCACTTTCCTCAACATTTTCCTAGCTACTGTGACGATTTACATCCCAGCGACAAGCTCACCTCTCTAATCATTAGGTTACCCATCCAGAGCTCTATCATAGTTGAATAATACACACGTGAAGAATATTTAAAATACACAACTAAAATATTAAAGCTGGAGATGCAGTTCCTATTAGACACCATAACTTTGTGTAATTGGTGTGTGATGTGAAAGATAGTGTAATCCCAAGGTTTGAGAACCGGCCTGGCTTCAGTTATTTTAGTATCACGTTATCAATACTGCACACAGTGCCGTGTACTTATAGTATATTGGAATTACTCATAAACCTATGGATATTTTGATCAGCTCATATTGTGTGATTGTGACTTGGTTTGTGCTTAAGTGGTTCCACCACCAACCATGTGTTAATACCCTTCAGCCCACAGCCCACCCTGATTTTTTTTCACTGACTTGAATATCAAAGGAAAATTGCGTATATTGTACACACCCTGTCTCTCACACACACAGACATGTACAGTATTCACTCAGAGAAGGAATCAATCTTTTGGGAGGCATTGAAGGTATCCGCCTTGTACTTTATGTAGATCTAGTGACGTTGTTGTGGGGTAGAGCCAGAGGTGTGGTCTCAAGTGTACAGTCCTGGTTTGGTGTAGACTATATGTAAATAAAGACGTTTTAGCTGCAGTCCATTTTTTTTCATTTCAGCATTATTTTCAGTCTGCAGCATGGTTTTCATGTTCCCTCCATACTGTGGCCCGGAGGTGGAGAACCCATTTTTTATTGGCTGAGTAGTGTGAACTTGGCAACAAAAAACCTGTAAGGGGCAAGGAAAGTTGGACCCAGATGCACACACAAGGATGCAGATGGTGTATAATGGTGCATTCCATTGTACTCGGAACTCGGAAAAAATGGCCTCCAACACGGAAAAGTGCAATAGAATAGTCATTCAAGTCAGAATTCCCTGTCGGAAACTCAGGCAAGATGCAACTGGCCCGAGTCTGCCAATATAAACACACCTGACGTCACAGCAATATAGCAATATATCTGAGACTTGCCATACAAACATGAATTTGCTGCGGGCGTCCATGTTTTCCCGAGCAGATGCACTGGAATGCATTTGATTAGAAGTCGGGAATTCCGACTTGGAATTATTGACTTTTGAGTACAATGGAATGCACCATAATTGCATTCTTACATACCATATAGGGACTGATGAGAATATGGACTGATGAGAAATGAAGTGCAGCTGATGAGGGGAGGAGCGAGGTTGATGGGTTGCAGATGTGGAACAGGTGAGTAGTGACAGGACAAACTGGGAACCCTGGTGGGCATGATAGGGAAGATAGCACCTGAAACAAAACACAACACAGAACAGAGAGGAGACTAGGGGGACTGGGAAGTGGATGGAGAGAGAGAAAGGGAGAGAGAGGAAGAGGAACTGAAGGTGGGTCAGGAGGGATGGCAGGAGAGATGACAGCCTTCCTCATGATGAAACCTGCAATTTTGCAATCAGGAAACATGAACTCATTTTTCATTTTGACAACATAAGACAATAATCCTTTAAAGTATTGGCGGGTGCGTGAGGAGTCTATTCTTGGTGGAAATGATCAAACCAAGACATCTGGGCTTGGCAAACTGTCTTAAACATTGTCCAATCTTTATAATGGTAACAATAAATTAACTGTATAAACCGTATAACTGTAGAAATTAACTGCCAACAATGAACAAGTTATAGCATCTAGCATATTCATCATGACTGAAGTACAATCACACTTTTCAAATGGGACCTAGAAATCTGCAGCACCGAAATATTGGCATGGCTGATACATGTGACTGTCCAAGATATTCTAGTATTAAAGACAGAGGGAGCCCAAGCTTGAGCTTTGGTTTTGGAGCTAAGATATAAAGTAGTTTCTGGTTTCCCTTTGCGTCAGAGTAATAGTAGTTGTTTTTATTTTATATATATGTGTGTGTGTGTGTGTGTGTACTCTGAATATGTATGATATGTATAATATATAAGAACCGACCCACAGAGCAAGATGTCTGAATGGTTTATAGTGTCTGGGTTAAAATTAGGCCAGATGGGGTTTCAAGCATGAAGCATGAAAACTGAAGGATTATCTTGCACATATGGACTTGTTTGGGTTATATTTCTGATATTTACAATTGTTTATGTATTGTTTAAATATGTAATCATGTCTTTACTGCTTGGTTTAAACCTGGACAATACACAGCCAAAAAGATCCCGGGCTGTAAGAGAGCTAAAGCATAGACGCAATGTTGAAAAGACGTCTAGTACTCAGAAGGTGGAGAGGTGAAGAGAAGGAAAGGAAATGTTTGGAAGAGAGAGAGAGAGAGGGTGAGAATGGGAGAGAGAGAGAGTAAGAGAGAGAGTAAGAGAGAAAGAGAAGCAGATGGTTGGCCAGCAAAAAAGATGACCTAAGCAGACCAAAGCTAAGAACAAAATCTGGATGATCGATTGAGAAGGATAAGCAACAGGACGGAATTGGTCAATACAATTGTGAACAATGAATTAGTACCCTGAGGAAGGTTGAGAGTGAAATGGTGAGATAGAGATAGAGAGATAGAGAGAGAGAGAGAGAGAGAGAAAGAATGAGAGAGAGTGTGTGTGTGAAATGATAGAGAAAAAGAGTTATCTGAGTGGTAAGGGATAGGAGGGATCTGTATCATATCTAAGGAGGATTTCCTCTAACCTGAAACACATGGAGAGAAAGTCTTGTGTGGATATCAGCGGCAGGACAGAAGTTAGTCATTTGGGGTGGGAAATGGGAAGCACAGATACACGATTACAGGCCTACATGGAGAAAAAGGGGGAGGCGGGCCTATCCCATATACATAATGGGCCATTACCATAGATGTCAATCATCTACTTGAAAGAACCCCAATCAAACCAGGAAGACATTTTTGGTGGCATAGACAAAACACCAATTACTTCAAGTAAATGAAAGTATGGCTGAGGCACTTAAGTGTTCAATGTTTGGATGTGCTGTTCAAGTTCCAGAACAAGTTACTGTTGGGCAGTTTAAGATTCATAGTCAAACAAATTCAACATGTTTTCCTGAAAGGTGTCACCTGTACCTGACCCTCACAAATGAAAATATTTCAACATCCTTGATTACAGACGTAGGTTCCTTTGAGGTAGCCAGGACCGGAGAAGGCCTTGCTCTTTGACAAAGATGAGAAACTGCCCTAGAATAACACCTTGAGGAAGTGAAATTTTCAACTTGGACAGGGCACTAGTGGGAGAAAGAAGCACGTCCAGGGGTGAGAGAGAGGGTCACATCCTCCTCTAATTACTCACATTGTCTTTCAAAAGAAAAATATCACGGAGAAATTCACCAATCAGTGGACAGACCTGTCCAACTGTTCACTGAACAGAGAACGAGACAATTGATACCAGTTACTGCCTCACATCTATGAGGTTTACCACTTTTACCACTTTTACCACTGCTTTATGTCGGTGAAGTAGTGGTAAATTAAAAAATGAGGATGAACTCTAACAACACCATGAGGCCTAAATCTTCAGAGCGTTACGAGTTCCATTTTCTTATAAAAACGTCCATCATCCTCATACTTATTGCTATAATGTATAGCAGGAATTTAGGTTAGAGATATATATCAGCTTAAAAAAGTGGGAAAACTATTTTACAAATAAAAAGTAAACTGAGTTTAGGTGTGCTTGACCTCCGTTACATTCATGTTCATACTTAACGGCTGGTCTGGGTGAGAAGTGTCTTCCATGTGGTACACTGGAAGGTCACCAAAAAGAAAACTGAGGAAGTGGATACTCTAAACTGTGACCGGGGAGGTAATGACTGAAGGTCATCTGAATATGATTCAGGGTGTTACAGGCAACAACACAGTTTAACTTGTGACCGTATTGAAGTTGAGCGAGGTCAGACAACTGCATGGATAAGACATGGCTATACAACAGTCCTAACATAGATTTTAATTTCTGTATCCAGGCAAATTAGACAATGTTTTTCAACCTAATTCATCATTACAGAAAGCTAGCTGACAGTATAGCTACATGTAGTAATAATATTTCAGACATTGTATCATTGTAGTTCATAGGACAATTTCACAGTGTCAAAGGAAAAAAAGCACACCGTTGTGCCGTTTCTTTCACAGTGCACTTGCAAAGCATCCAAAAGCTAGGGGTGTTCCTAAACATGGGAGTACCAGAGCGTACTCTGGCACCACACTGGACCCAATTCCCTTAATTCCATATGTTCCATATGTTCAGAGCATACACCAGACAAGCCGACTGATGAGGGTGAGGCGCAGCAAAGCTTTCCAAAAATGTACAAAAGTAGTCAGAGGTATGAAGACAACCAGCTAGAGAAGCTGCCAACACAATGAAAATAACTATTCCTGACAGCAACTCACCAGTCTTAATTCGCAGGCTAACCATTTGATTTATTAGCATGGGTGACTGACAACAATGAAACCGTTTATCATTTCTCTGTTATTATGATCTGCCATCTGATCCCGTTGGTAAATCCCCCAAATATTATCCACTCTACCCTGATGGAACTGAATCTTCTTTTTTTTCAAATGGAGAGTCAGACTGAATTTACTGTTCCCACAAATCACAAAAGCTTACATGGCAGGTCCGCTGTAGATCGAATATCACGCATGGGGATGTCATGCTTTGCATACATGACTCATATATGGCACATATTCTTTTTATTTTATTGTTATTATTATTTTCTTATTTCTTATAATATCTTTTCATATATTTTAGTGTGAATTTTTCTATTTTATATTGTAAAGGAATGTTTGTTGCTATGTTTATTGTTATGCACCAAAACCACGTCAAATTCCTTGTATGTGAAAACATATTTGGCAATAAAACTGATTCTGATTCTGATTTCTGATTCTGAATGCATTTTTTGGTGTAAAGTGAGAACGTTGCAGTTTCCCTGCTTACAGAACACCTCACCACACTGCTAGCACGTTTCTTATTCCACTACCTGGACAGTTCATAAACATGAAAGCCAGTCCAAATGTGGGTAAAGGTCTAGTATGATGGACAACAGAGATACGTACGTGCACAGAATAGGCCTGTTTAAACACAGTTTGAAATGGGACACAGTGTGGCTGTTTAAAGGTCCAGTGCAGTATGGCACCCCCTGTTGAAACAGAGACACCCGACTGCTGGCTTTGATTACACAGTGATTCATTCAATTTAAGACATATTTTTCACCCTGAAATTCCTTTACAGAACATTTTGATGCAAGGACTCATGTTACAGCTAAACATACATTTTGAGTGTGGTCTGAAGCTGTTAAAGATTTGAATTACATTTGCAAGATACATCAACAAAATAGCCTTGCTGCAGGGTGAGAGAGAAAGCTCTCAACCTTTCCATCAACAATTAAATATTCAATCAAAACATAATGGGAATTTAACAAGGATTTAGGTGGTCAAATAAATGTCTGATTCTGCATTTAAAGGGAAAGGACATGTTGAGGTAGCTGTCACAGTCTGATGGGTGTAGTCGGTCTGTCACTGAGCTAAAGGATTAAGTGGAACGTGTTCTGAGATGTAATGGTGACAGTGGCTAGGCTTGCATCTACAAATCTGTAATCCGCCTCTCGGTTTGATGTGGCCCTTGGCTGGTGATTTGCTGCAGTACAATGTGGAGCAACACAGTCTAGCTATACTAATAATGATGACATGAATGATATGACACTTTACTGGCCCCCGTACGGAAGTACTGCGTTGGCTGTCCACCTCTACAGGGAGGTCAGAGATTAGGGTCAGTGTTTCAGAGACTTCAGCAGGGCTTGAAGCTGTTGTCTCGTTGACGGCTGCTCTGTGTAACCACTGGACCACCCCGCTGCCCCAATTCACCAGTCATGTCTACTGCACTGATTGGGTTCCCTTCCCAGGACTATGGGTGGTGGTGTGTATGCACTCAGAGAGGAGTAAAAATCCAATTACACCTGCCAATCGAAGGCATATTTACTAAAGCTACAGCTAACTTATAGCTATTCATGAATGTAACTGATACATATTAGTCTTTACTCATTTCAAAATGGCATTACTCCCTGGGGGCAACAATTCTATTTGTTACATTTCCTTTACACCTCCCTGGCGGATGCATCATTCCTGACCTTCAAAAATCAAGATAACTCAGTTACCTCTCCTGTGAATCATCCAGGAAACCAAATAGCACCGATGTCTAATGCTGTTGTCATCCTTTTGTTCAATCAAATTAAACGATTGGGGAATACTTCCACTCGGGAAAGTCACCTTTCCTGACATTTCTCAAAATTAGCTCAGTGTGAGAGGACGTCGACCAAATGTGAGCAAAAGGAATCGGGGGTAAGTGGTGGGATATAGTTTTTTTTTCTTTTTTTGGATAATTCAACTTTAACCTGATAGCGGGGTGGGGGTGATAGCAAAAGTAACGCCTCTTTTGATTGGTAACTGAAGTTAATTAACGTAGTTATCCCTTACACTACTCGTCACTGGTAAAAACAAACAAAGATACAAAAACACAACACATTACTGTAACGCGTTACCACAACACCTGTGAACATATGCGGGCCATCGCCCGTTACTCAAGTTTGGACGAAAGCGCATCTGGGTGCCACGGCGCGCTGTCCTTTCAGCACCAAGTTTTTACGCACGGGCATGAGACGTTTTTCCCACGGCCAGGCAGCCACACTGCAACGTGCCAAGACGTTTACCGATGTAATCGCCTGAATAAGGAGTGACATGAATGCGCACTTTTTATGGGGATTTCCTTTATGATAACGGGGTTCACTAAGACATTAAACGCCGTGTGTTTGAATCCAGTCTTATTAAAACTAGTTTTCACTATACTGTTGAAAGTTGTGGCACTTTATTTAGTTTGTTTTCGTGGTTTTGTAATATGCTGCTTTGCCTTAGAATATAGCAAACTACTCAATCACTTTTGAGGGGGAGGGAAATACCGTATGGGAGCCAATTACACGCCTTCACTTAAAGTGAGTTGTACCAACGACAGAAGGCTAGTAAAAACTAGTCCACATTGAGCGCGATCTAATTCAACTATATGCTTTGTAGTCCGTTGCTACGACTAGACAACTACCAGTGCAATAGGCTTTAAATAGAAGTGCGTAAACGATCTCCAAACAATGATCGTTAACAGTGCGTAATTGTGCTGTAATCTCCATTATGGATTAAAAGCGCGCAAGCAACATGGATCGAAAGGGGGTTATGAGAATCGCAAGGAGGCTAAGAGAGCATTTCCACTAAAATGCTGGTATCTATCTGTGGTGTGTGTCGGGCTGATTGGAAATTTCAGTCGAAAGAAAAGCAGAAAAACGCTTCCTGTAACCGCGTATTGCAGATATAAATGGAGTAACGGAAAGGAGGGGGGGAGCGCAGAAAACTTCCCACAGCGTTCAAGCGATGGTCGGGAAACTAAAGTGGACTATCCCCTTCAGGAGTGCTCATTATGCGTCTGGTAATTACACGGCGGAGTAACCCACAAGGGACAGGTCGATAAGCCTGAGAGCCAAAATAAAAAGTGAGCGGCACCTTGACACTTCGGTCAAGACGCACACAGGAGTTGGGGAGCAGATCCTGAGTTGTTTTTCCACCCTCTCCCTAGTCGGCCAAGGATTAGAGGATGACCACAGATGCTGACCAACTACACCTAAAACTTCAAAAGCTGTTGTTTTTCCTACATAGGAGGTGATTTGATAAACAAGGAAATATATGGGATTGGACAGTACCAAGGACGTGAACTGATCTCTTGTACACGACTTTACTTCCATTTCATCATTGTTGGACGCACTGGAAGTATTCATATTTCAAGAGGCTGTAGGCCTAAAGGTAATGACACATTTGCATGACTTTTTCAGTAGCCAACGTTTCCATTCTTCAGATTAAAATCATCCCATCAAGTTTGTTTGAAAAACGATGCCTATTCATCTGGTCACACAAATGGTTAATGGCTAAAGTCTAAAATGGCTTAGAGTGTATGGTGAAATTGGCTTAAACCGAATATGGGCATTATCGGGATATGGCTTATGAATGAGACATCAGAACATTATCAGATTATCTGGTTTGACAGTAAACTTTTAAAGGTTGCGCCTGAGTGTGCAAAGTGTAGGATATGAGTCGTAGGGGTTGTGACTCCATCTGGGTATAGCACTTGCTATATCTTAGTCCAGATTTGATCTTGTAGTTTTTATCATCACAATGGAGAGTAAAAAATCGCACATAAAAATGTATTTGGAAGCCATATCTATAAGGAAGAGTCACACCAGGGGAGTGTTCAGGACGAATACTCCATCTGAGCTGTGCGTCCATGCAAGACAGCTTGGTGACCTGGGCTACATCTAATGCTTTGTCATATTTACAAAAAAATGATATCTTATCAGTGATCATCAATGGTAATTTCTCCACTTTGTGCCCAGAAATCCAGTGGCTATAAGAGGGTCTGGGAAGTTTCGGTGGGATAGACCGTAGGGTTTTAGTATTGACGCCCCTGTGTGACTCAAACCTCTCTTGCAGGTGTCTGGACACACAAGGAGTTCACTTTTTTCCCTCAATCCACGGGAGCTATGAACGGATTGCGCAAG
>CABFOQ010022651.1:0-27841 GCA_900660455.1 Gephyroberyx darwinii
TTAATCATCTATAAATTGAGTCAACAGCCTCCCAGATGAACAAACCCCAGATGATTCTAGGACCTAGATAGGACTGGACGTACTGCGCTAGCGTTCATTGCATATTACACTGTCGAATCTACATACATAATCTACAAAAAAAAAAAACATTGAACCCAAAAGTGTCAAAATAATGAATGCATTCTCCCTCCCTCCACATACACCCTTCGGTTTCATCTACAGTCTCAAAAGGAACATAAAAATAGAAGCAATTCAACACTGGCTTCTGCACAGGCTGATTGAGTGGCACAAGTCTTATGAATTTAATTTATTCTGATAGAGGCCTACAGCATCCAAAATGTATGGACCTCCCCGTCTGTCCAACTGTTTCTGTCTTGTAATCTGATCTGTTACAAGGCAGACTAAATAACTGACATTGTGCTGAATATGCCAACAGTCCAGGAGAGAATGAATGTTGAATCACTACCACTGGACATTTAAAGGATATGGGCTAACTAATCAAACGGAAAGAGTATATTCATATTCACTGGTTTAATGAAAATGTGCAAGCAAATGCCAGAAGTGCAGAAGGAGTAGAGGATATGGAAGAGAATTAGGAGGAGCATGAGTGCAGTGTGAATAAAAGTCTAAAGCCTAATTCATAGCCTTGCTATTCAAACTGCAGCATGTTGCTACCAACTCTCAAACCCCAAAATAGTCAGACAGGTAAACAAAGGTCTATTTTTTGTCAGTTGCGTGTAGGCTGTGTATTGCACCAAGCTAATGGGAAGGCAAATGACAGGAGGAATAAAATAAGAGGAGGCTGGGAGAAGGCATTATAATTAGGGTATAACTTGACAGAAGTTGAAAAATAACCCAAGAAATTTTTATCCAATAACGAAGATCATTTTCACTTGAAAAACCATGCCTATCCCTTAACTGCAATATTCAGACTGGGTAGTGGGACCTCCAGAGACAACACTACGCAACCTGGCTCCATCCTAAACATAAAACCTCTCACAAGATTCCTCAAAAAACGATTGTGAAAAGCTCTTTTGAATAGCAACTTCACAATTGACATCAAGAGACATTTCCAGGGAGTGTCAAATCCTAAAGGTACGTTTTGTAACATGTTGTTTAAGATAGGGGCTCATTCACTGTAGGAGGAAGATA
This sequence comes from Gephyroberyx darwinii, assembly GCA_900660455.1. Classification (NCBI taxonomy): domain Eukaryota; kingdom Metazoa; phylum Chordata; class Actinopteri; order Trachichthyiformes; family Trachichthyidae; genus Gephyroberyx; species Gephyroberyx darwinii. The sequence goes on from CABFOQ010022651.1 coordinate 1,153, forward strand.
AGAGACCTGAGATGAGCTGTAGGCTGCTATCATGAAGAAACCTTAAACGTCCTGTGGCTTTTCAAGGTTACACTAGCACAGCCTGACACTGGACAGTTACTGTAGGCAAACTGAAACCACAAAGCACCAGCACATTCAGAATGGGGCTGTAATGACTCCACACAAGCACTGTATTATGTAGTAGACTAAACCCGTTACAGAGATTGTTCTTCAGTGAGAAAGTACACAAATACGAAGCTCATATAAAAGCTGTAAATTTAAGTGGAACAAAAAAATGGCGTTAACAATATCATGTCGTCAGCCTCAGGATGCTTTTTTTTATGATTAACATTTTAATTAGCATTTTGAAATAACAAACATTTACAAGCCTACATGTGACAAATATCTGGTGATAAGACAACCGGTAGTATTAATGTCGGTACTTGTACATGGAAAGTATAAAAACTGACAGTGCTTGGGACACACAGACCAACAAAAGAGGGAAAAAATAGATAAATAAAACAGAACAGAACAGAAATAAAAGAGAGAAAGAACATTGGAAATGTATCTAACTGAATCCTTGAGCCCCTCCCAGTCAGCCTCAGGATTCTACACTGGCTCTTCTTCTGCCACCAAAGTTCATTTTGGATTCATTTTCATTAAACTATATAGAATACTATACTATATACTTTTCACTGAGCTATATGTAATTTTTCTTTTTGTTTAATTTGCCTACACTGAGTCATATGAAAATGGGTAATGGGTAAGGGTAGCAATGTTTATGTCCCCCACTCTCATCACAGCAGCTTGAAAGCATACTGTTCAGGTGACATTTCACTTTGCTAAACCATTTTCATTTTTTAGCATGTTAATCTCCAGGAGACTTGAGGAGCAGTCATCTTCAATTAGCTTCCTGGGGATCCGCTGTCACTAGCAGCATTCAGCCTGTTCTGCCCAGCTCTCAAATAAAGCATTTGTAGGCAGAACATGTAAGGCATTCTTAACATACCAGTCACAATCTAATCTAGGATGGTCCATCTAAGGCTACGTCCACAGCCGGGTACATTTGAAGAAAAAGGTTACGCTAGGTTTCGGGTCTAGCGTTTTCGAAAAGCCGTCCATACTAGACCACCAAAAACGCATCAAAACGGCGCCCTAGTGTGGACGGGAGGCCAAAATGGAGATATAAGTACGCGTTTTCAAATGTATCCGGCTTAATGTGGACGTAGCCTAAGTGAACATGCTTGATTGTAGAAGGACTGTGGGAAGGTGAGCATCAGAAAACTTCAACCGCAGTGGTGAAACTGCGGTTTGATTTATGTCTGTTCATGAAACATCCCCTGTCCTACCAGAGGGCACTTCAGAAAAACAACTTGTATTTAATGTTAAGCAGCATTCTATCAAGAATGGATTTAGGAATAGGCCCTATACTATCGAATTTGCCTAGACCCATTTCCACACCCACAAAAGCATCTGTCAAGAGGCAGGGGCAATGTCAGTAGATATTCACTGCACTCACATGCAATTGTGCATTCACATGCACAATTGCATCCTCCAGCTGCATTGGTTCTGTTCTGTATGAACCTATGAGAGGATTAATAGAATTACCCCAATCGAGGCTAATTTCAAGCATGCTTGCTTCCCCTAGTACAGCGTGCATGGCCACTAATACCAATGATTCCAATCTTATTGCAATAATGGTTGAATTTGTGATGAATGCTTCCAAACTGAGTATTACTTAGAAAAGTAAAGACCCTGGACAGAGAATGAAAAAATAAAACCTTGGTTTATATGTACTGAAAAAAGAACATTTGGGTGTTCAACACAAAATAAGTAAGTGGTGGTAACTACAGCTGCACAAAGCAGACAAGAGTGGCTGTTGGCCACTTTTAAACTCTATAAGCTCTACAGACTCTTTTATACTCTACTCTTAAACTATTTAGCACACACACCACACAAAGGTGTGTGTGCTAAATACTAAAACAAAAGTTCTTTATATGAGACAATATATATGGTCTATATGGTATATATGATACATTGGAGATTAAGATTTCACAGTTTTAAAGACACAATCTTTAAACTTGAATGTTATGTGACACCTAATGAATCTAATCGGTTCAGACAGATAATTCAGAACATAGATATTAGCAGCAGATTATTGTCCTCTGACAGATAAAGAGTATTACTATCATCTAGCACTGCAACAAATGACTATGTTGATAATCGATTAATCAGTAGATTATTACAGTGATTAACCGCTTAATCGGTTTATACGCAAAATACTGACTTGCAGTTGAGAAGAGCTACAACAAATGATTCTTTTCATAGTTAGACACTTAAAGTAATGAGAAGAAACCTATCAACTTGTTTGTCTTGGTTTGTCTTTCTTCCCTCTTTTAAAAACAGAAATGCTTTAATATACATATAACATACAAACAGTGTTTGAGGGTTTAGTGAACTGACTGTTATTTTCCTCAATTTCTCAAATATTTTTTTTCTTTGAGATAAGCTACTGTACACTACTACTTTACGACACCACACTACATTACACATTATATATATATATATATATATTCACTACTATATATGACTCTTTTACTATAGTACAAATTTCAATACTGCAAAATTATGCAAAATAAATACATAATCTCCAGTTGAACTTCACTCACTCCAGCCTCCATGTTGTGACAGTCATCAGTGTTTGATTGTGAAATGAAATGAAGCCTTCATGTTTGTTAGAAATTGCATCTATGCAACATTTGCTCCTCGAATATTGCTTCAACACAGCCAGCTTTACAAACTCTTCCTGATTAGAAGAATGAATAAGGAACTAGAGAAGCACATTCAGACTTCACTGAACCAAAACAGAGACACAAGCTACTGCTGCCCTTGCTCCCAGTTGGACTAAAAACTATTTATTTCTGCAGCGGCCCCTGACTTAATAGGATCATGGATCTAATGGGGGAATTTATTAAACAAAACAACTGACATACATGTAAACAGAGTAAGAGATCATTACAAACCTGTTTATAGCAGCTCCAGAAGGAAGGTAAACAGTGCCATTGCGTTGTTCTCATCACCCCATGTGATAGAAACTGAAACTAACCAACTAGCCAACATGAGCTTCATATGGCACTGTGCTAGTGCTTGTTGAGAGCTCTGCTGTGCACAACAATCCTCTCTTATCCTCACATTTAGGATATTTCCTTACATGTCATAATAGAAATAATACATCTGAAAGTGTATGTCACTTTATTAGCAAGAATGCAATGCTACTGTAACATTAGCAGCTTTTGTTTCTAGCCTTGTTTTTATATTTCTTATATTGCTTGTATTGTTTTTGGTTGCAACTATGTTTGGAACAGTGATAAACAAGAAGATTCTTACTATTATTGGACACAGTGAACACTCAATGAAAAAGAAAAAGAACAAAAATGATTGTAAGTATGACATCTTCCCTGCTGCCGGTCTCCAGTTATAATGAATCCATGTCCATTGGAAAACATCTTTCCACCAACATCACTTCAACAGAGCTACGTTTAAATCTAACTGAAAGTGGGAATAGCAGTATGTGAAAAAGTGAAAAGATGAGTAAAAAAACGAATGTCCACTGTCCAAAAAAACAAGCAACAAAGATATGACTTACTCTCACACAAAGAGAGACCCAGAAATCATCACAGGAAATCACAAAGCATATCCATGTGCATGTTTGTACGTATGCATGGAGAATTCTTGCAAGCAGGTGTGAAGCACTGTGTGAAGATGCCTGCTCAACACTGTCTTCCACTGTTGTATGCACAAATGGCCTGTTGTATACAGGCCCACCCAGGCTCACTGGGGGGAGTGATTGAGAATGACATGCCACAGAGAAACACAGGGGTGTAGCAGGTGGGAGGAAAGGTGTCACATTTTGTTAGGGAGTGTAATCTTCATAGCTGTGTCCCTGGACAGCATACATCCAAATCTGGTGAATGTACTGTATGTCCAAGTAATGAGGAATAATATTTGGACCATTATGGAGGGCCAGCTCTGAAAATGTAGTTTTGCTTCTCTGCGGGCATGATTTTCTGCCCCAAGAAAACCACTGAATAAATGTGAATTTTCAATAACAAAAATTCCACCCCTGCATATCATGATATAAATATTTTATAAAGTCTGCATCACAAACCTAGGCCTACAAATAAAGAGACAGGTTGGCCACAGAATATGTTGTAAGACATAAATCATACTATGAACAATCATACTATAAACATGAAGTTTATTAGACAAGCGTAATTGGTCCCATGTGTGCACGGGTCCATTTCATAAATTACAAATCAATGTAGGCCTGCTGTTCCCATGACATTTCAATACAGGGCTCAAGCAAGTCGATAATAAAATCACTGTATTAAAAAGACTCACAGCACAATTTCACAACTGTTCAAGTAAGGATATGAAGTGAAAAATGGGACTGACTTTGGTAAAAATGTATACACACAATAAAACATCTATTTTTGCCCGTCTTAAACTGCTACACCAAATTGTAAGTAAGTAAAACCTTATTTATATAGCACTTTTTTTAACAGAGGTTACAAAGTGCTTTACATCAGCAAAGATACAGAAAAAGGACAACACAGACACAAAGCACATACAAAGAAAATACATTCAAAAGTACATACAAACACAACACACATACAAACACAGAAAACATTCAACAACCAGTCACCGCCCAGAGCACAGCCATGAAATGAAAGAAAGGCCATCCTAAAAAAGTGGGTTTTTAAATGTTTTTTAAAGCAATCGACAGACTCAGCTGATCTGATGAGAAGGGGGAGATTGTTCCAGAGTCTGTGTGCCACAACAGCAAAAGCACAGTCACCTTTGGTTTTTAGTTTGGCACGCGATATAGCCAACAGGTTTTGGATGGATGACCTAAGTGACCGCTTGGTGGTGTAAGGGCTTAGTAGCTCGGAAATGTAGGCAGGAGCTAAGCCATGTAGTACTTTAAAAGTAATTAAAAGAATCTTAAAATCGATCCTGAACTTTACTGGCAGCCAAAGTAGTGAGGCTAAAATAGGAGTGATTTGAGATCTACGGCCAGTCCTAGTTAATAGCCTAGCTGCTCCATTTTGTACAAGCTGAAGACGTGCCAGAGCAGCTGACTAAGGCAAGTGAAGAGGGCATTGCAGTAATCGAGACGAGAAAAAATGAAGGCGTGGATAATACGTTCTAAGTCAGAGACCGATAATAACAGTCTGATTTTTGCAATGTTTCTGAGTTGAATGAAACTGAACCAATTTGTTGACATGGTGTTCGAATTTCAATTTCAAGATGGGCAAAGCGATATACACAGTGAAAAAAGAATAGGACCGAGGATTGACCCCTGGGGCACCCCATACAACAGCGGAGCGGATGAGGACACATAGTTACCCACAGAGACCGAAAAACATCTATTTGGCAGATATGACACAAACCACTCTAGGGCTTTCCCTGAATACACCAACAGCAGCATCAATAGTCCACAATGCAATGCAGGAACAAGAGATGTTGCATTTTGTGTAAGGGGCGTGACTTTCACTTTTACAACCACTGGTTTCAATATTTGAGAAAATATTAAAATTTCAATAGCGTTCCCCATATGAAATGGGGGTTGCATAAGAAAAATATTTTCTCAAATATTGAAAAAACTAGTTGTAAATTGTTTTTCCTGTTCCAGTATTCAAATATAATTCATTGATAAGCCTTCACTTGTTTGCTTGACAAGATATTAAGGAATATCAACAGAATATCAGGTACCTTGCTAACTTTACTCTGGTCACGTACACACATTTAGGTTACAACTAAATGGAAAAAAGTTCACGGCCATTTTCTGCAGCTTGTCAGAAGGCATTCTGGGAAACATAGGAAATCACTAACTGAAGTAGAAGAGGCAGGTTGAGGGAAAGTGGGTACAATAAAAAGGTAAATTACAACGCTTCATCACAAAATAACCCCTGGAATGCACTGAACATCACAGACTGTTGATATATAACTGTCTGAGGGTGGAATCTTCCTTTAATGCTACTTTTCAATGTTACTGTCAAAGATAACATCATAGAAAGCAGAGATAAAAGAGGTGAGCAGAGAATGACAAAGAGCGTGTAACAATGCAAACTTGTGACATGGGTATATGATGGGAGTGTTAATTGGAGGAATGAGTTGTGCTGCTTTACCATGTTGGGGGAAACCACAAGAATTTAGGGAAATCACTGGTTTGGTCTGTATGGGAAGGTACTTCAAAATAGAGAAAAGTAACTGTGCTTTAAAAACAGAATGTGTGCTTCAGAACTTCAGTCATATACAGTACACGCAAATCTTCAATGGCAACGGAGCAATCAGCACCGAGGTATTCAGGAGTGGCGCCCTCTGGAGATTTCAGCAATTTAACCAAGAATCCTGACAGACAAATAGGGGTCTAATCTGAGATCAGTCTTGGGACAGTCTGGTAGTATTAGGCTATAGGGCACAGTACAGGCTATAGTATGCAGAGTATATTCATAGTACAGACTTTGTATATAGTTTCTGGATTACTAGTGATAAATTATTTGTATAATCTTCTCCATGTTTCTCCTCACACTTTCCTATGTTTGATTACATTTGTCCCTTGAGAAGTGGCGTTATGAAAACAGTCAGGAAAATGTTTTATGCCTCAGTATCTCCAAGAATATCAATCAGCTCCAATCCCACAGTCCATTCAAGTCAAGGAGATATTACAAGAGATTACACGTTAATTAAAGTTACGATACTAATGTACACTCAGTGGGTATTACATGAGGTACACCTGCCTGGTAACGCGAAACAGCTTGTTCCTTCAGACAGTTACAGAGTTACATGGCTGTGATTCAGTATATAATTCATGCAGAGAGGATCAAGAGGTTTAGTTATTGTTTAAGTAAATGTTAAAAAGGGACAACATGTATGATTTACTTGAATGTGATATGATCATTAAAGCTAAATGCACTAGTTCCAGCATTTCAGAACCAGCCAACCTCCTGGGATTTTCACACACTATAGTGGAGGGAGTCTACCGAGAACCGTGTAATGAACTAAAAACATCTAGCCAGCAGCGGTTTTGTGGGCACAAATGGCTTGCTGATGACAGGGTCAGAGGAAAATGGCAAGATTTGTTCAAGTTAACAGGTTGGGCCGAGGGACATGAAGAGGGGCATCTTGGTCAAACCTTGAAGTAGATGGGCTACAGTAGCAGAAGACCATGGCGAGCTCCAAACCTATCAGCTGAGAACAAGAAGAAGAAGCTACAGTGGGCACATGATCACCAAAACTAGACAACTGAAGAATGGAAAAACATTGGGAAAACGTTTCTGTTGTGCCATGCTGATGGCAGGGTCAGAATATGGAATAAACAGCATGAATCCATGGCCTGGTGATCACAGCCAGCTGTCCGAACTATGTCCCCCTGATTACGACTCTTTTGGCTCTCCCAGGGCCAGTGGCCGTGGTGGAGGGCTTGCTAGTGTTGTAGATGTATTGCATCTAATGAATTTTCTAGTTTCAAAGTACTTATGTTCAAAATTTGTTGTGCTGAACCGGTTCTATGTGTAGTTGTTTATCGCCCCCTCAAACTGAATGATTTCTGACTAAATTCTCTGAACTTTTATCATCTGTTGTGTTGAATTATGACAAAATAATTATTGCTGGTGATTTTAACATCCACGCTGATGACTCATGAAATGGCTTTGCAACTGATTTTCTAAATGTCATAGAATCTTTTAATCTCGTGCAACACATGTCTGGCCCAACTCATAATCTTGGCCACACACCAGATTTTTTATGACCATTAATTCCCTTGTACAGGAGGACTTATTTTTATCCGATTAGCTGTGCATCAGGTGTGATACTGTGCTCCAAGATGCCCCTAAGCATCTTTAATGAACATAGTGCTTCCAAATTTCCATCTCCATTTTCAATCTCTCAACAATTTGGCTCATTTCTTAAAGAACTCTGATAGCATCTGAAGTTTAAAAAGGACACGCAGAAGAGCAATAAAATGTTAATAATAATAATAATAATAATAATAAGACATATCACACAGCATGCATACTGATGCTCAAAATGGTTCCAGGAACATCAGATTGACTCCAGTTTACTCCAACGGCATGCACAGGCTTTGGATGAGGTGGAAGGGGATGTCTGCAGCATCGTGCCAAAAAATAAATAAATAAATATTTAGCAGAAACTACATGATACTATTGAGTCAGCATTGATCAAGATCCCTGTGGAATGTTTCCAGCGCCTTGCTGAATGCATACTTTGAAGAATTCAGGCTCTTCTGGAGGCAAAAGGGGGTCTTGCCTGGTACTACCTGGGAATACCTAATAAAGAGGTTGTACCAATACATTATTATATACTAGTTGTTAGGTACAGTTGTATAGTACATGTTTTCAAACCAAATAATCTATTATCTCAATATGCTTTGAATGCATGAACTGCTGTTTGTTGGTTTTTGAAAAATTTCATTTTGTGTACTGCTTTGGTAATACTGTTTCTAATAAACGCCAGTCATGCCAGTAAAGTCAATGAGTCGCCAGAGAGAGAGGAAAAAAAGGAGGAAGGATGGAGGAAGAATGGAGGGTGCCCTGCACAATGAGTGAGTGTCAAGACGTCTCTTATCTGTGTCATCACTTTTAACGGTTGGTGAATATTTGTCGAGCCCCTTCTTCCCTTGCTTTGTTTGAAAAATGAAAAATGGGATGGAGAATTCATACTGAAAATAGGGGGTTTATACAGATGCCAATATGAATATACATGTGAGGATACAACCTCTAATCAACTTCTAGCAGGAATACTTTTCCAAACAGTTTTGACAATCTCAAGTGAGGGAGTGGTTTGCTTCTGTGTTTACTGCATGCTGCATCTTGAAGCTGGGACGGAGAGATAATGAGTTCAAGAAAGTGCACTTGGTGCCAAATGTCCTAAATAATTTCATTGGTGTGAAACAGCCTTGTTTACATTGTTCTTGTGGTGAAAGAAAAGAAAAGAGTCAAATCCTGTAATATTCTATTTAATATGTGCTCAGACACTCCACTCTGGACAAATGTATTGTTAATGTCAACTCTGAATCACTAGAGGTGACCATTATCTGTTAGCATGTACCACTCTAAGCAATTTTTATTGTGCTATTCAGGTTTTTTACTGAAAATCTGTTCAAAATACACAAACTGTTGGTTTCTTGAGTATTACTAAAATTTTCCAGATTGCAGAATGTCTTGCTTTTTACATTTTTACTATGACAAATGGTTTAATTTTGGGGATTCTTTTACATAATGCATGTAAAATAAAAAATTCAGAGTTCAGGTTCAGAGAGTTAAACCATTCTACACTCCTCTCCTACAGTGATTTTGTAGACAAATGCTAAATGAGACTTTTTTGTCTTTCAGAGGAGGGCTCACAAAAAAAGACTGCTTTTCAGAGACTAGGTACAGAACATTGGGATGGGCGAAAGTAGTATATTCAGAGTATATTTAAAACTATCTGTAGGAGTGTGACTAGTAGTGTGGTTCTGGGCCACGAGAATGATGTAGAAGGGTTGGAAGGTTTAAAGTTAAGCTTTAGTGTAGCTGTAGTAATGACTGATGCTCATGCTTTCAGTGCTGAGCATATTAAGGGGAGTAAACAGTCTTAGATGGGTGAGCTGCAGGGGTGTCGTTAAAATGAAGAGACGATTATGATGCTTACAGCCCCACACACTGTCACACTTACCAGATCGCTGTACACCAGAGAGAGACAGAGGAAAATAAAAGAAAAGGAGAGCTAGAGAGAGGGAGGCAACTTGTACATACAGACTGAAGAGGTTTAGCAACACAAATACAAAAGTATGAGCTGGCAGAGAATGAGTGGAGGTGGAGATGTCCACCCTCAACTGCCAAACTCCTCCTCAGCATCCTACATCCCAGAAACCATGGAGCAGAACGCAGTGGTCTGGCAGGGACGGTTGATGCCGATATTCATTGTGTGCACGGCAGTAATGATTGCGAGTATAATGCTGAACATTGAATTTCATACTGATTGTGTAGCGAGTAAGATTGCATTCAACGGTTTCAGTGAGTTACAGAACAAACAATTAGGTAATGTACATACAATGAAAGGCTTCTTAATCTCATTTGGGAGATATTGGGATTTTGTTCTTTCTTATTTCACTAAAAATTATTTTCAGGTATTTTATACTCTTCATACCTTAAGCACAAGTTGGTTGAAACAAAACTTTTGAAGACATGTTTGGCAACTAATAGGCCTAATCTTGTGGCCAATTAGGCCGTAGTCACACTGTTCAACTTTTCTTCAATCTGCCAAGATCTATTTCACATTAAATGAAAATTACATTTTAAATAAAATATCGGTATGCAGTGGATGGTACAATTAGAGGGAAGGATTAGGCTTTTGTTCTGGACTACAAGCTTGGACTGTACTGACCATTTTCAGAAGGAGGACTTTAGTAACTGGATTCAAAAAACATGCAATTTGATATTTATAAAAAGTACCAATGCTTTTTATGGTCACAAAGTCTAGTCCTTGGTCGGCTAACTTGTCTAGTTAGATAAATGAGCATGTTTGAGAAGCCAGACATCATCCACTTAACTTCTCCACAAACTATATTAAAAAATGTGGCAACTGAATGTTGTCTTGCTTCTCTGCAAAGGTCCACATATTGAAAACATAACTTTAGACCTTCCACAAATCCTTGGGAGCCACTATTTAATTCAACATAGATTCAGTACACCAAGCATCACTTCACCCGTTATTGCCATCTTCCTTCAGTAAAATACACTGCGGTGGGTGCAGCGAGCAGTGTGAACGAATTGGAAAAGTTGAGATTTTATTGAAATGTATTTATTTTATTTATATGCTGAATTTACCAGGAGACCCTAACGATGTGTTAAAGGTGTTATGTATGTTATGCAAGAGTTATTTTCTATCAGGTAAGTACCTTTGCCGATAAGTAAAGCAACATTAAACTGCCAGATTTTTGAGTGAAGTTTGGTGTGACATTTTCTCCATAGAAGGCAGAACAGCATGTATCGGGACTACGCTTGCTCTGGCATTTTTTAGCATTAACGTTGGTTAGCATTAGGCTCATAAACCGTATATCAGACGATTTTATAATTCAGCTTGTTTGACATTCACAGAGTAGAGCGGTGTGTGTGTCGTGCACCAGAGACGGTGTGAAAGAGAGTAGAAAGGTCTCCTTGGTGGCTAGCGAGAGCAACGTAGGCTGGTGTAAAAATGGCAATAATGCTGTTATTTGCAGTTTCTCACTTCTCCCCTTATCTTGAACATGCACAGGAACATGCAAAGATCTTCCTGTTGATAACCCTTGGCTTATACATTCTGTTTGGCTGAGAATTTGACACCTGGCATTTAAAATATTTCATGATTTTCACAGTAGGCTTGTTTTTTGTTTTTAAAGAACTTAATTTAGCACCAATTGTGCTGTGGACCAGACATGATAGCCAACAAAAACCGGGTGATGCTAAGCACCAAGGAGCATGCATATCGTAATAAAATCTAAACTTTTGTGACTGGCTTGTTATTTGTTCACCTGCTTTGAATTTTTTCAACTTCTTGCATACTGAAGGAAAATGTGGTGTCTACCACCCCCTTGTCAACAGTACATTCCTTATATTCAGCCAGGATCAATGAGGTTATCGGGCGCAATTGTCTCTGTTTATGAAAGGCATGAAAGAAAACCCTCCATACTCCACTCAGCTTTCTGATACTCTTCCAACAAGCTGGCCGTTCCCGCCTGCAGGCCCACACCTGACCAAAGATAACTGCTTGTGCTGACAAAAATTGTGCTCGCTCATGGGAAATGCATATAAAGACAATAATGCCCTTGCTCTATAGGCAACACAACATGAAATTAGAACCAGGATTTTTTTTTTAGTGGAGTGGAACGCTTTCTAAAGTTGAGAGGGGCACACATCGACATTGAGCTCTTTTTTGTGAACCAAGCAATCACAACAAAGAAGAGCCAGGGTTTCACACTATGTAGGCAGCGGACAGTTTATAACAACAACCAGGATGAAGATGGAGAAAATATTGGTTGGAAATTTGGAATTCCCATGAATTCCTACTCATCCTTACAAACGACTCAACGACCAAACAGTCTGCCATTTTATCAGTTCATACACCCATCAATACTGTACTATTCAATTCTACTCTACAAACACATTTAAACAAACACACACATACCACAAATAATACAATTGACTTTTCTCTGCAATACACAGCAGTGCAACCATAATCATATTCAATATCAATATAGTGTATCTAAAACTATGTAGTAGTGAATCACTATACTCAAAATGCATTACATTACAGTCATTTAGCAGACGCTTTTATCCAAAGGAATTTACAAAAGGTACTTGCAACACTATGTGGGGATTGAACCCCTGACCCTGAGACAGAGAGTCTCATGCTCTACCAACTGAGCTGTCCAGACAGACAGGGACTGAGAAGGCAGATACTGAGAGAAAGATCTTCCTGTTGAAACGTCATCAATCAACGTATAGTGTACTAGCACAATTGTTTCATTTGGCTTCCTACTGAAGGTGTTGCTGAAGTGTGACTGCAGTAGATGACACAGTGACAGCAGGTCAGACGAAAAGAAGTGGAGCAGACAGAGAATAAGTAAAAAAGGATAGGCCCTTGAAGAGGAGGCTTTAAAATATCAGATATGTTTAGAACCACTAGCACAATTGTATCATACAATTAATCTAACAATGTAATTTGTCATTGACAGTGGGCAACACTGGTATGATCTCCACCTAGGTAAAGAGCATACACTAGTAATTTCACTATACATTATTACATTCACTCTAACCCCTTGTTACACATTTAATCTAATCTAACAATGTCATCAGTTAGTAATAGTGCTGGGGGCTTCTCCTACACTGTTAGCCTACAATCACATTTGGACTGATCAAACTTTGTTCTTTTGATATCGCAGCTGAGCTAGCGAGTCACCTCTGTGGACATTAAACACATATGGAATTTGTTTTGCAATAAATTGTTTCACCTGAAGAAAGCAGCCCTGTTTGCCTTACTGTGAAAATGAGGCTTTAAGTCTGTCCTGGGGAAAAGCTTATCCAATAACAGCATCAACGTGCTTTGACTGACCCACACTGAAAGAGCTAGTGGTTCTAAACATATCCGATATTTTAAAGCATTTATACACCTCCTCTTCAAGGGCTATTTTTTTTTTTTAACTTATTCTCTGTCTGCTCCACCTCTTCTTTTCTTCTGACCTGCTGTCACTGTGTCACCTGCTGCAGTCACACTTCAGCAACACCTTCAGTAGGAAGCTAAATGAAACAATCGTGCTACGCTATACATTGATTGATGACGTTTTGAACAATCATATTTCATGACAAGCATGGGCACAACCAAAATTGTGTCAAATCTTTCCCCACCCCAGCCCCCCGGATTACCTCTGCTCCTGACAGCTGACTGTTATCTGTACTCAGCTCGATTGGCCACTCACTTTCTTTATGCAGTGCTTTGATCACAGGCTGCAGCTGCCGGCCAAATCAATGGCCAGGCAGGCAGGGAGCCATCCCAAATCTCCTGATGGCTAGTCCGGATTTGCTGTTTGCAAATTTCCAGAAACTCTGATCACAAAGAGTCAGTATAAGAGCACGTTGGCTGTGTTTCAGGAGTTTATGCAAGTGTTTGAGAGTTGTACTATTTGCTGATAGTGGCAGCTACTGCAGTTGGTCGTTATGGAAACAAAGCACTTTAAAAAAAATCACTTTAAATCAGCAAATGTCATTGAGGTAGCACTTTTTCTACAAAAAACAGAATAGTGTATGCAATATGAGGTACATCTCTCCAGCTTCATAATTAAGTGTCAAATCCTACCAGAGCAGGGAGCATTCAGCATCAGGAGTGATGCAAATGATTTGGCAGATACTTCTGAGGCATATAGAAATACTACTACTACTACAAAATATATATAGATTAGAATTGACTACTCATCTGTGTGGTTGTCTGCTACAGAGAGACAGTCTTCAGAGGGGAGTTTTGAATCACTGATGGATGGAGGTTTTATGACTTTAGTACTGACTGCTCAATCTCCCAGAGATCATAGGCTGGCAGTTCATGCTTTCAGAAAGTTTACATCTGAGGTATGGAGGCTGCACATAGATATCTAGTTGTGGAGGAGGTCAGACAAGAGTGTTATTGATATTATAGGGAGCTGTAGTTGATTCTGAATTTGATGGAAAGAGTATATAAGTGGAGGAAAGTAGTGATGCTGCCAGAGCTTTGAATCCTGGCTAATGTCTTGAACAGGAGTGCAATATGTGATGAAGGCATTGATAAGAGTTTGAGCCTTGGACTCAGTAAATGAAGATCGGAGTCTGGAGATATTTTCAGATGGGAAAAGGCAGATGTAGTGGAGGATTTGGTAAATGGTTCAAAGGAGGGGGTGAGGTCAAACATGAGTACAGGGCTGCGGACCTGGGAGGAGGGGAGGACGGAAGAAGCAGTCCACCATCAGGACTAAGTCATCCAACTTCTTGCACAGAGCGATAAAAGCCACAACCAGGACTTGGAGTTTGAGACATTTGCATTATAGTGAGATGTTTATTTCATGCAGTTCCCAGTTGAATAAGGATGGAAGTGAGAGCCAAGAGGTGGGATTCATTTGTATCTACATGCAATCATAAATTAAGACCATCTCACTCAGTAGAGTAAATCACCTTGCCTACATGTTGCACCTGTTACAACATGCTGCATCACTTGCTGAATACAAATACCTCATCCGTTTGATGCGACAGCCTTCATTTTGTCACCCATCTCACATTTCTGCATGACGATGTTAGTCAGAAAACTTTGTACTACAGTAAAAGTACTATGAGAGAGTAGGCTATACCTTAGGGCTTGGCAATAATTCAATCTTATCTTTCTATTGTCTTTCAGGAGAATCATATGGTGGTGAAATAGTGATATTGAGTTATCGTGATACACAGTTCTGTTGTCTAAATTAATCATAAAAAAGCAAAGAGTAATTAAAATCTTTCACAAAATGAGCAAATTATGGAATATTATTTGGAAATGAGTTTTATTGTACTTTATGTTACCATGCTGTTTAATGAGATGAACAACAATTTGATTATTTAATGTGAATTTGCATATGTTAGCAGATCATTATATTTCTATTTTTTTTTTTACAGATGAAAAATTAAACCAGTTAACTTTTAGCCCTGTAGTGCCACATCGTCAGCCCGCCAATTTCTTTCAATTGTTGAGGAGTATGAAGCTGCAACACTCCATATTGTCAGTAGGGATATATTTTGATGTTGGCACCATTCCTGTTCTGTTGAATCTTCTGCCATTCACAGACATTGTATGAAGTCTAATGCTGATAGTTTGACAGACACCTGTCGCTCCCTCTTCTTGTGTGTTTTAAACCGGGTAACAGCGCACTGAGCACCAGTTTCCAAATCAGACTTCAACTTCAAGACTTTGAGAGGTATATACACAGAACATTCTGCTCAAGTGTACTGTAACCAATCTATAGTAAACAAACAGGCCAAACCAACTTAACAGTGGAAAAATAAAGCTATCTGACAAGTTCCTCAGACAAGTTCACCTTACAAGTCCATTACGAAAATCAACTACTAACAATCCCATCTTAGCTAACTGACCATGTGCCCATACTGTAAGGGGGATTGCAGTGGGGTGGTAAAGGTGTATTAGGACCATATCACTCAGTCCTACTATGGCTCCAATTCAGAGTTGGATCACTTAAACCAAAATTTACTTTTGAGTTGTTTTTCTTCTAAAGTTGGCATTTTCCTGTTATTATGATTTTTAGATGCGTTTTGTGTTTCAAGCTATTAGCGCTCCAGATCAATTAAAATGTAATTCTATGAAATCCAACTGCTTTACCTGAGATGGTTGAAACAAAATCGTCTTCATTCTTACATAATTCTAAATGTTTAAGGTGGAGTGAAGTGACTATCCAGAATGAAGTGACTATCCATAATTTCTTCTTTCTCTACAGTTATTCAGTTTGTGTATCAATGATGTGACAAGATTAATTATTTCAATTTGACTGTGGCCGTTTGGAATCGGCTTATTTTGGAGGGAAATTGGTTTAGATGTGTATTCTACCATAACAAGCCTATGCAAGGAAATGCAATCAATTTACTTGAAATGAATCAAAACCATCTGTGTACACACCTGCCACTAAACCCAAACTCACGCAACTCTCTATGAGCACTTAAATATCTTGAAGGAAAATTCCACCCTCAGATACTCTTACACTGTTATAGATCATCAATCTGTGATGGTCAATGTATTCCAGGGTATTTTGTGATTAGGTTTTGTAATTTACGTTATTATTGTATCCATTTTAACTTTGTATTGTACCCACTTTCCCTCAACCTGCCTTGTCTACTTCTACTTAAGTTAGTGGTTTCCCAGAATGCCTTTTTAGAACCCTGAGAGCACCGGCATGAACTTGTTGCTTTTGGGCTGCGTTCATGTCATGGGAGCTACTGTAAACAAGTACTGTAAACACAAGTTTTTTTGGTTGACAAAGCAATTATTAACGAGTTGTTGTTATGGAGCTATCAATAACCAAGGGCTCCCCAACAAGTTGAATGAGTGAGCACTTCCGGTCAAAGCAATGGGAAATATTCCCATCTTCCCAATTCATCCAACATAACCTGAATGCAGCATCAGCTGTGGGTTTTATGTTTAGGTGGAGAGAGCAACAGCTCTCAGCAATTAAACCGGACCCTTTAATTCAGTTCAACTGGTGCAGCGCAATTGTATGGAGCCTGCAAGCGGCCAGGTAGCTAAAATTATCATCTCATCTCAGAATCTGTCACCAGTTTTATTGTCTGCATTCTAGACTTAATTTTACATGAGCAGTTATGGTCTGTATTGAAATGTTCTACTGTACAGTACTAAGGGTCTGTGGAAGTACAAACCCTCCCATATAATAGCGTACAAGCACGTCTAAAGTCTAAAGTTGTTCCCTGTTCCAATTCAGTTAAATTCATATTGCAACTTCCTGCAAAATCCTGCTTTGAACCATATCGCATAACAACTCGTCAACCTCTGGGTAAGCACAAGCTGGGCCACACAATTGGAAGGCATGGAAGGCAAGGGATGAAACATAAGGTAGGCCATGACCAGATATGATTAAATTGCACAGAGTAGTTTGGGACATTTATTTTGTGTGGGTGGAGATGGGGGGCAAAAAGGAGTGCCAAATTTGGTCCATGTGCCCTATTTTTGGCAGCCTTTAGTTATCGAATTACAAATTAAACATGTTTTCCTAGCTAAATAACAATAGTGGTGATCACAAACATTTTGATTTCCCAAGGAAATTGTGAAGGAGCAATTGGTGAAAAGGCAATTACCAACTGCCTCTAACTAATTTAATCTATTGACTGCAATCTGATTGATATCCTAGACTGGTAATATAGTGTTTGTCATTGCTGTGAGCAGATACTGTTTCTTCTCAGATACACATGTGTATCTGAGTGTATCTTGTGTCTGTAAGTATGTATTTTTTCCTGGTTCATGAGTTGTGGATAGAGAAAAAAATAATTCACATTTTTTGTGTGTACTTTAACAGAAGGTAAACCCATGAAGTTTAACTAAATCTATACGTCTATCCTAGAGAATCACCATGCAGCATCTACTCAAATCTCCCCACCCCCCCGAAACTGAAACATATGACTCCATGACAGCTTGACAAAAGGCTAACACCAGTAAAGTGACTGATTCAGTAACAGTGTCAACCACAGAGGACAGAGAAACTAGGCTACCCGGTGAAAATGTAGTTTTGTTCTGGCAACCTCAAACTCGGGCTCCAAAGCGATGTTGCGCACGAGGCCAGCGTGACCTTCCATCCGCCCATTTGGGCAACTTTTACGCCCCACATTACCCGAACCTTTATTTTTACAAATTCTTCCTACATCGACATCAAAGAAACTCCCATGGACTTGTTTACGACACTCGATGAAAATAAACTGTTGTCTGCTCTCGTGTGCCACCAACCTGTGAAAAAGTCACACGCCGCTGGAAAGGCTGTAATGATAAAATATCTTTTGGCATGTATGCGCACCTTCAGAACCATCACTTCGTCTGTAGCGATTCACCATGTCCGTCCGCTCAGCACTGCTGTCACTTTACCACGACTTTCAACTCGGCGACGGACTAGGAGTTTAGCCCCTATGCTGTATCCTATCTATACACTGCTGTCGCGAACAATTGTGTGAAAGTATACTTGAAGCGACATAAAGTGCACGCATTAATTAATGAACCTCGTCTTCGCAAAGCTTGGAAAGCGTTGGTTAGTTTAGCCTGTTAAAGGGCTTAGGACATCGCTTTTTTCCATACGCGACGACCTCCCCTTTACTTCCTAATTCCATTATTCGTCAATATTACAGAGTATTTCCCCTGGACGTGGTTTCACCCTACCTCGTAAAGGTCTCCTGAAGCCATTCTGGGGTGCGGACTCCGGCGGCGCGGCGTTCTTGCCTGCCTTGTTGGCTTTTTTGTGGACCCTACTCTCGGCGTTTCGGCGAAAGCCCCGATAGACGGGAATTAGCGAGCAGCCTTGTTATTCTGAGCAATCCGCAGTAGCAGATCAGCAGACAGTGTCAATCGAGCCCGGCGCTCTGCGATGGATCGTTCCACACTTAAAACAAACAACCATCGGGGCGGTGCTGTTTACCCAGACCCAAGTGGAGGACTGGAATTAGTCCGGCTATGAATGTACAGCCTAATGGTCTGCATGGTGGTGAAATCCACCAACTCATAAGGAGATGATAAGCTATGTCTTCAACTGGGACTGATTCCTTTCTATACCTGTCCAGTTTATTGGCACGTGAAGACCTTAGACTTAATTATAAGTCGTTAATAAATATATTATAAAAATAAATTATTTGGAAATAATTACAATGAATGGTGACCTACGGATACAAAACTCAGCCTATTAATGTTCATCTTTACACACACACATTTTACCCTTCATACTGGCCTTTTGATGTGTGTGCATCAGTACATAATTGCTATCTGTATCACTACCCAATTACGATTAGTAATGAGTAAATGAAATGAATATAACCTACTGTACTGAGATGCCAAAAGGTCAGACATTACCACTCTAATTTCTAACTAAACATGCAATTTATTGAATCTGAGAGGGACAAAATAAGTCTATTCATCACTACAGTATCATTAGTGACTTACTTCACACTAGTTATAGTACACATGGTAGGGTTGGATTATCATGTTCATTCATTGACCATTTGTAACTTTGAAATTCTGAGGCTCAATCTGAAATGCTGCTCTAAGAAACGTTTTTCACGTGGTTTGAAAATAAGGGTTTAAGGGTTCAGTGTCACAAATGCTTTAACAGTACAATACCAGAAAATGACACTGAATGCATATTGGGTCATTGTGATTCCAAGCTTACATGTTCCTGATGTTTTTGCTCGCAACAGAAACAAGAAAGGTTTTCATAATTATAAGCAATCTTCTTTGTATAGTCAGAGAAAACCTTTTTTTGGTCTGCAATACGTTTACATTTCATAATTTATGGATGGTCCCACTGGAACCTGCAGAATGTGTGGAATTCCACAAACAAACACGAAGCAATGCATTTCTTTGGATGAACATTTTCATTTTTCAGCACACATACCTCTACTGGAGTTCATGAATAATCAGCCACCAATGTTCACAACCCAAGGAAGCCTTAGTCACCATCACTCCCTGACAGTGAGGGGACCAAACGTTAGGGTGACCTGCTCTTTCCTTGAAACTGACCAGGTGAATACAGATGGAGGCTGTGCTTCATGAAGGAGAGATGGAGATGAAGGTGAGGAGATGGTTAAAGGTTTTTTTTAGTACTCTAAACAATGTTTGTTGTACACACAGTATACTTACGTTTTGAAAATGCAGTCAAAAAATGATATTTCTAAGACAACGTACAAACATTCACACATAAAAAAACATGCACGAAGATCGCTATCTCCTGTCCTGTCCTTGACCATGACGTGGACATAAAGATCTGGAGCTGTTGGTACCCGGGCTGCCCACTGCCCACAGCGTAAAGGATGGGTTAAATGCAGAGGACTAATTTCCGCAGCCACCCTCCCTGCGTGCATGTGTGTTTGGCAGTCACCACTTCCTGCATGCTGTGTGTGTGTGTCATCATGTGGACTAATAAAGTGTTCTTCTTCTTCTTCTTCTTCTTCTTCATTCAAAGTAGACCCCGGTTATGGTATTTCATTCTGTTTCTAGGATCATACATTTCAAGAAATAATTTTGCCTGTTTCTAATTACAGGTATTGAGAACTGGGGAAAGGAGTCGAATGCAGATGATGAACAATTGATCTCCAGGGCACACTAGTGTTGGATCGAGTGTGTGCTAAAAAGTAACAATGTCCAACGTCCAATGTCCATGTTTTATAAGAAAAGGTTTTCATCACTGTACAAACAAACGTTACATAAAATATGACAAAACATATATCAGTTCTGCAATTTCTTGCTTGGCTGACATGAAAACATTGACAAGAAGTGTACTGAGCTGCCCAAGCTGTAGTTATTATCAAAGAAGTGGAGTGAACTGTGCGCTTATTTTCTGCCCTTTATTTTCGATTGAAAACAACTGTGCCTTGTTAAAAAATGTTTGCAATACTTCACAGAATGAGGTGCAGCACAAAAACTGACAATAGCTTGATGATCACTTTCAATAACTCTTAAGTTCAAGGCCATTTTATTTATAGGCCTAAAGCTTTCATTGGAGTTCACAGTGTGTTAGCAAGATGCTGGTTAGAGGAAGAGCTCTTATAAAATACAATATATGACCATGGCCAACAAGAATGGGTTGGACATTGTTAACAATGATAGAAATAACTGCCCAATTTGTCCTGATGGAACATGAAGCACCAATGATGATACAATATCTGCAGGTGCTAAAAACCCATCTGGTTGCATATTCAAGATATGTTTTCCTCATATGCCATCATGTCACTCAGTATAGCCAAGTGTATAATATATTGCCAAATATGTATACTCTGGTGCATGTCAATGCATAAATCAGGTTGGGTTCTCAGGTTGTGTGTGTGTTTGTGTTTGTGTGTATGTCCTTGTGTATGTCCGTGTGGCTGACCACAGCCCTCCTACCTAGCCCCCAACAGCTGTGCAGTTAATAGAAAATTAGGTTTCATGGGCTCTTTCTGACACCATTTATTGTAGCTGTGGTCTTCATCTCTTACGCTGCACTTCACGTGGTGCTCTTGTTATGAATCTTTGAGGGGTATACTACACCTTTCCAGCTGTTTTATTAACCTGAGGAGAGAGATATTTTTGAATGGTAGGAAAAAGGAACATTGGACATTCCTTCATGTAGTCCCATTGGCAGAATCCAAAACTGCATTTTAAGCTATCACATAAGGAAACATCATGCAATTGCCACAAATTGTCAAAAATGTTTTCATTTTAATTATATATAATATATATTTCCACATATATATTTCCACTCTTGTTCTGTTTTGTGAACAAAGTACAGTTTAAGCTGTAGATTTGACGGAAGGATGAGGAAATGACAAAACAGGAAGTGTTTGAATAGATTTCACTTAGCTGTAAACTGTGAGACAGTTAACTCTTTTCTTTCATGGGAAACAACTTGCCTATTTATCATCGAAGAATGCAACAGTTTCGGGGGAATGCATTTACAAGTTTTCCAGAGGTGCATCAAGTTTCACCATCTAGTACAAATACCGCATTTTTTAAAACTCCAGGTTTCTGATTGACACCTATATCAGCTGTTGGCAGCAAAGCCCCTGTCCCCTGTTTCAAATTATGGATATTGGTGAAACGGGGATGATTGATTTATTTTCATTTCATCTCAGAGATGTTATTTCCTTCATCATTAGTGTTGAGCCGACTATCATCTGTTGTGACAGGTGGGATTGTGACACGCCTGTCATCATCCATCATTTCATACACAACCTACAGGCTACACAGGCTGAGGGTGCAGAGAGTGTTAAAAGTCATCAAGTATTTAGCACAAGTTTAAGCTGATCCCTGCTAATATTGCATAGCAGGAAATCTAAACTTGAATCTTTGCAATGTTCAGTGTCCATCAGTACATTATGTTATTATTACTATTATCATTGAGGTGAAATACAGGTGCCAGTGGTGTCAACAGAAGCATCAAATTAGGCACATCAAATTATCAATCTATCTATCTATCTATCTATCTATCTATCTATCTATCTATCTATCTATCTATCTATCTATCTATCTATCTATCAATCAGTGGGAACCTAAGTACATTTCATGGCCTTTATTTTGAAATTTTACACTAGCACAAATGACAATATTAATTGAACAGTATGCTTTTAGCTGTGATTCTGGTGTGTAAAAGTATAACTGTATCTGAAAAAACCAGTCACTTCATAAATAGAAATAATTAAACAAACATGCCTTTAGAGACCCAAATATTCATCATTGTTCTGCCTGATTCTGGGCACAGTGAGGTTTCACACTAGTACTCAAAAACACAGGCCAAACCTTTCCTCATTGCCTCCAACAAATGAGATGCATACGTTTATGTGTTCAAACATTATGCCTGCCAAACACTGTATTGGTGTAATAATTGGATAGTATGGAGGTGTGAACCAACTTTCTGGTTCAGTAGAGGTTACAGCCTGGGAGGCAAACATTGTTCATCTGAAGATGCATTTTGTTTGTCGATTTTCTTTAACCAAATCCAACATTCTGATGTTCAAATGAACATGAAAATTCAATCAACAAGGTGAATGGTCAACATGTAAGGGATCATGTACAGCAAGAAATCAGCCTTGACAGGATGAATCAAGACTTGATTGCCCTCAAGGGCTTATTTTTCAAGAATGACCTATACATTATACCGCTTATTACATGGCTACTTACTAAAGACATTAATCATTTGACACAAAATATGGAATTACAATTATTGTATTACAATCTAAATTAATTACAAGCTTCTCCAGTTCAGCAGGACTGCCACCATATAAACCGTTCAGCCTCTAACTATCTAATCTAAAAAAATCTGTTTCTAACCTTGGTTCGCAGAGTGTTTGTCTGCAGTAACCAAAGATATGATTGTTGCTAAATGCTAAAAAAAAATGTTGTTATGGATACACCTGATGATGATCAAACATTTTATTCAACTCATTGCTGTTACAATGGCACTGTGGGACACTGGAGCTTGTTTGGATCCTCAGATTAAATTGAGTAATTAGATATAATGCCTCACACCACACCAAATGTTTTGGCAATAGGTTTATTTTGGTCAAATAATTACCAACTGTCCTGTTATTATTTTCTCAAGAAAAAACAAATAATCCACCCATCTACAGACCAATGTCACTGTTTTAATTTCTTTCCAAAAGTCTTGACATGTTGCCTCTAAACAGCTCCCTCACTACAAAGATAGCACTCCTTGCTGTCACTCAAGCGCTACACACTGCTAGAGCTGCCTCTCTCTCCTTGGTCTCATCCTCTTAAACCTGCCCACTGTCTTCAACATTGTGAACCACCAGATGTTCTTGCCACCCTAGCTGACCTGGATTCCCCATGAATCATTGGTGGGCCCCCCTTCACATATTGTTCTAACTTGATCCTCTAAGTTTCCACTCGACACCATGGACCAAATCAGGCTTCCTCACATATTCCGCCCACCTCTTTGTCTAAATTGTAGTTGTCTCTCACTGGGACTAGTCCAACTCCCTTCTGGCTGGACTCCAAAAGTACTCTCTCCTACAGCTCATCCAAAATGCTCATACTCCATCTTGCACTCTTCACTGGCTTCCTCAATGCACACATGAACAGTGGCTTTTTAGTAACATTCCTTCACACAACCAACAGGATAAACTAGTTAAAGAGAAAGACGCCATTGATAGAGTAAATGACTAAAGTCCCTTCAACCGTCTAAACTAAGCTCTAGATACACAGCATAAACAATGGCAACAATAAGCTGTACCTGTCACGTATTACCGCGCATGTCTACTTGTTGCAAGACAATCACTTTTTTGTTGCAACCGGGCACAGAGCGAGGGACAAGCATGTTCACTTCCTTTTTCTCTTTCTATTTACCGCTTGTCTCCTTGACAACTCTTGCTAGGCTACTCAAACCAAGTTAGCTAGCTTACTATGCTATGCTTTTCTCTCCTGCACTACCTTGGTTGACCACGCCCCCTTTTAAAATTAGCCACACCCTGACATAATGCATTGGGCTGCTCAGTGTAGTGCAAGGCACACTGGAAAACTGAATATCGGAACAATTTCAGGAAGCTGGCTACTCTGTTTCTCCCAGTTTCTCCCTGCATTGTTTCTGAAATAATTGGTGCACAATCCAGGCTGTTATGGAATATATAGGCAGGGTTACGTGTGTTCATGTCCGTTTACCCTCCTGGTGTTACCTTCCTTTAAGACTATTCAATGGCTATAATCTTCTTACCCTGCGCGTCCCAGTTATAACTCCAACTGGCCTTGGCTATTCTTCCTCCTGACTTTCCAATGGTGAAATGACCTTCCCACCCCTGCAGAGTCATTTCTTATCTTTTGGCAGGAATGGAACATGCCATATGCCATTTGTTGGATGCTATTATCCAAAGTGCCTGCGTACATACATTTTTGTGGGAAACAAACCCCTAACCCTGGCATGTCTTAGTGCCATGTTCTTTACCCATTGAGCTACACAGGAAAACGTATCTCTTCAAGAAATAATTCACTTTCTCTCCTCCTCATCACTTCCCCCTATACTTGCATCTGATGTTGCTCCTGTCTTTTCAAAAACACTTTATTTTGTCTGCCTAGCTACTATCTCTTTACCAAGCACTGTGGCTTTGACTCTTGTACTCCTTACTATTGTTTCCTACAAATGAATTCCAGCTTATTATTGAAACTATCTTAGACATTGACTGGGATTTCTGGAAAACCAGGCTCAGATTTAAGAATTTTACAGCAGGAGAATGTATAAGAAAGGAAGAGGCATTATAAACCTTGGGATCATGGCATTTACAGCTTCCAGCAGGTCCTATATTGACAGTATTGAGATATTGGGCTCTATTTCCGTGACGACAGATGGCGGGGCTTTGTACTGGCAAAGTAGCATTTTCATTGGGCACACAGTTTTTTTCTTTCTCGTTTGCACTTGTTTGGTATTTTGGTGACTTGCCAGGAACTTGACTGCGCCAGTAGCACGCAGCGTCATATGGCACGCATTGCGTGCTGCCTGTAGCACCAATAGGAAGCGCTTGCCGTCACACGTTAAGAAGAACAACAAACTGTTTTCAACTATGCTCGTGTATCCCCGGCATCTCTTCTATAGATAAGTAGCTATTGTTGCATTTCACATTATTTTTTGCTTTAAATGCTACAAGACAGTGACACAGTCAAAGTTGATTGACAGGCGGTGCATGATGATGTGTGGAGGTGCAGAACACTGCCATGAGAACTGGGGTGTGAAAGCAAGGGTGCAAGTTATGGAAATGTAAAGGAATAAAAATATCAGTGATGCTATTAATAATTATTATGATGCTGCTGCTATTTGTACACAGGTTATATACTGGCAACATAGGCCTATGTCTAGACAACTGTATAGAAAACAAGCTGGTAAAAAATAAACAAATGGATATTGTCTGAACAGATAAAAATGATATGATTTTGCAATGCTGATGAAATACAGTAGTGATGTGAGCTGTCACAGCACGTCGAGTAGACGTGCGTGGGCACTAGCCTAGACGTTGCTGGCGTGAGGGTTTTACGCAGACAGTATAATTTGGGTTTAAATGGGAGGACAGGCACAGTAGGGGGTGTGTCAGTAACAATCAAGCAGTGCAGTGCAAATTAGGAACAAAAAAGGATTATGGGGATTTGCACTTGCACAGCCCACCTGCTCAGACCACGTCATAAATGCACAGCGTAAAGCATACGTGTGTTTTATGCTGTTTTTGTGGCTTTACCAAGCAATGGACGGATCCTGTTCAAAAGCTTACCAACCCTTTGTGTGGATCATATGTTGGCCAATTTGACTTTGACATAAAATCCCTCAAGCAGGAAAAAATAAGAAACATTTTCATTCTAATTATATACACATGTGGCTGTGGTGTGAATGGCTGTCATCTAACATAGAACTGTCAGTATGTGCCATGATGTACGGAAAACAGTATTGAAGGGAATTTCAATATCTCCACAAGTCAAGTAGAGTTCATTGTCATTTCAGCCATACATGCAGCACATATAGCCAAACGAAATGTCGTTCCTCACAGGACCACAGTGCAAAAAGAATAACAGAACATAAGACATGACATAAAATACAACCAACATAATAAATAAAGAATAAAATATATAGTAGAAAACAATGTGCTGAGTAGTGGTGTCAGTATAAAGTGTCAAGTGTAAAGTGACCCCGTGCAGAGTGTATGTGTACCTGTGTGTGTGTGTCAAGTAAGGCATGTATTAGGCGTCATTATGTGGCGGCTGTGACTCAGGAGGTAGAGCGGGTAGAGCGGGTTGTCCTCTGATCACAAGGTTGGCGGTTCGATCCCCGGCTCCTCCTGTCCGCATGTCGAAGTGTCCTTGGGCAAGACACTGAACCCCAAGTTGCTCCCGATGGTCAGGCGAGCACCTTGCTCACTGCCATCGGTGTGTG
>CABFOQ010022661.1:0-12900 GCA_900660455.1 Gephyroberyx darwinii
ATGAGGCTACAGAGGTTGTCGGGGACATTGAACGCATCACGCCGAACACGGTAACTCATCTCCTCACTAGTCCGCCTTTACAGCCTCTAGTTGTGTTTCTACTCTTCCAAACTATTCTGACTCAAACTTTCCAACTTGTAGATTTATCAGTTTATAGTATTTTTAGTGGTGGTGACGTTGAAGTCATGTGACCGTGGTGTAGTTCGTTGATAGCCTAACGTTAGCTTTTTACTTCTGGTGATTGCATTTATGCTTCAAAAATCATAAAAGTGGTGTTAATTTGTGAAGATTATCTTGCTGAACAAAACGTGTAAGTATCATAAACTTTTGTTTGCCACAGAGTTTATTTTCTGCAATAATCCAAAATCCAATGCAAAAATCCCATTGGCTCTTTGTCGAGGGAACCAGGGCGATGCTAACTTCTGGGTTGGCCTACAAAAATGCGTCATCCCTGCACCACTATCTCTGCCATCACCGCCAACATGATAAAGCTTGCACCAAATATTCAAACAGTCACTTAGACCATACACACTGAATAGTCGACCATCCCTACTTTTTACCTCTATGAGTTTGTCTCTCTTCTTCAGGCTGTCGCTCAGTTTCCTCTCCTCCCTCTCTCTGTCCTCCCTGATGTTGTGCCACGCTCTCTCCGCCTCCTTCTTCTCCTTCCCTTTCTCCCTCAGCTCCCTCCGGGTGTCGTTGAGTTGGTCCATGAGAGAAGCCACCGTCTGACTGTGACTCTCCTGCTGATTCTGATGACAGCAGAAGGAACAGTTAGAAAGACAGAAACTGTAGGGTACCTGCATCATTTTGCCTCATATCCTGGTTTTGTACTGCAGCTCTCACTCTGCAAACTGCAACAAAAGGAAAATCCACCATTTTCCAAACCTTTCCAAGGCTGACTTCTCACCTGCACCATAACTTGGTATTCCTGCAGGGCTGTGGCAAGCTTGGTGACCTCCCGGCACATGGTGGCGCCTTTTTCCTCTCTGTCCTGCAACCAAGCTGCCAGCTGACTCTCCTTCTCCTTCAGCTGAGAGGCAAGAGCTGCCTCAGCCCCGCCCCCTGACAGCCCCTGGCCAATCACAGAGTCGGAGAGAGCCTGGAGAAAACCGACACCTTATGAGCAAAACTTTGCCTGTGGTCAGTGAAGTCAATATTTACTGACAAACCGCATCTGCCAGAAAGGCCCAGAGAGCCTGAAGGCAGCAGAACAAGCTCCTCATTCAATAACACAGGGGACATGAATGCAACTACAGGAAGAGTTGAAATGAACACTAAAGTTATTTTATATCCTGGGCATGCTGCAGCACGTTAAAAAACTGTTTTCCCAAGCTGATATTTTTCTGTTGAGTCTGTGGATGAAACAATACTGCAAAACCTCCAATACTGGCTGGGGCCTTTTTTTTTTAAACCTCAACAAAGAGACAGACCCGGGTCCTAACCAGAGACAGGCTAGTATTAGAGAAGGGCTGTTATATCTTTTGGCAGGTCTGCATTAACCGGTGTGCCTAGAAGTGATAGAATTTATCGGTTTTCTGTAAAGAATTGTGTTGCTCAAATTTATACAATTGCCTTTTTAAGCCTAAAATATAAATACATATAAATATACTACCACTACTAATAATGAATGTCTGGCTGCAGAACAGTCAACTACTTTATCAAAAAAAAAAAAAAAAAACGAGAATTTTTTTTTATTGATGATGTAATATTGGTATCATACCAGCAGGCTACCAAAACATACTAGTCATCATCCATCCAAACAGAATCAAACAAACTGCCAAAGCCACGAAGCAATCCAAGCAGTAGAGTTACATTTGGTAATGAATATCCATGGCAACAAGATAAACAACGAGATAAACAACGAGATAAACAACGAGATAAACAACGAGATAAACAACGAGATAAACAACGAGATATACATGTCAGCGTATTCCACTACATGCAACATCTCTTTCTGGTAATATATTTTGTGATGTTGTAGTAATTTCAATGATATTTTAGGCTATAAATACTGTATGAATTTAGACTCATTTCTGGTAATTCTGGGTTTTTCCTTTTAAACCCGGCTTATATTGGGGACTGGCTCCAGAGATCCAGAGATCCAGCCACTATTTGAGACCCGGCCTTTATAGAATGATTTGTGCGTATTACCTGCACATCTCTCTGACAGCTCTCTAGCTCCTCCTTGAGGCAGTGGAGCAGAGCTTCTTTCTCCTGCAGCACCGCAGTTTGGGCCTGGTCCCTCTGCCTCCACACCTCCCTCTCTTTCTCCACCTCCCTCTGCACTCGCTCCTTCTCCCCCAGAGCCAGTCGCAGATCCTGGAGTCGAGACGAAAAATGCAGGTCTGTCTAAATAACACCTCTCACAGACTCAGCTGTGAGTAGGACAGAGTACAGTGTGTGCAGTGTGGTGAGAGTGTGAGGTGTGTGTGTTTTTTTGAACTGCAAGGCATCTCCAGGGCATGCTGTGTTCTTACATTAATAATATCCTGGTTGCCCTGCAGCACGGTGTTGAGCGTGTTGAGGTCTCTCTCTCGGTCTCTCCCAGCCTTCCTCAGTGCCTCCAACTCGCTCTCCATCCTCTTTTCTTTCTCAATCGTTTCGGACCTCAAACTCTCCAGGGCAGTCTATGAAACACAAAACAACAGTAAGGAGTGTAAAGGTTAAAAGGACAACGCTCCCAGACCATAATGTAGATATAAAAATATTTCTATGTACCAATAAAACTCAGGTATGATGCAGTTACAGAAATAAAAGCTAGGTAGCGATCTTTAAAGTCTAATCCAGAACTGGAATATTTCTGCTGAGCCACTTTTGGCCCACTACTGGCTTTGCTTAGATTTTGAGCGCTTGGATTGAGTATTGTGGGTTGTTTTTTCTTTTCCTCATACTGATTGACTGGCTACAAGGCTACAACGGATGATGGTGTGCTGCATGTGACATTTTTATGTCAATCATTACCACATTCATTTGAGACATTAGGACAATTTCCAAACAAACAAGACCATCGCCAAGAGGATTGGCAGCCTCTATACCCAGAACTTAAAATGGCATCATCATTAGTTGTGTCCCCATTAGCAGAAACTCAGCACAAGGCATTTAACATGAACATGAATCTGGATCAAGGAAACAACTTCAGCCTTCACCTTGTTGTCAGAGAGTGTTTCCTTCAGGTTCTCTTCCAGTTTCTCAGTCAGCTTGTCTGCCAGTTCAGGTCCTGCTCCCTCCTCCACACTCAGCCTCCTGATCAGACCCATGCACTCCTGAGAAGAGAGGAAATCACTGTCCTGCTTAGTGGAAAAACTCATTGTACAATTGCAAAAATGCATGGGTATCAATCTAAAAATAATTGAAACCTGAAAGTAATATAACATTTTAATCTGGACAGTAGAGCTTCCCTTTGTTGACATATCACAGGTGTAAAGATATGATTCCACCAGGCGTATTTTTTCAGCCGACAATGTCAGCTGGCTAACTGAGTGTTGTTACGCAACCACGGAAAAAAGTCATGCCTGGTTATTTCTATGTATGCACAGTGTTTAGTAGCATGCTGTAAAACACATCCTTGATTGCAGATGGCGGGAAAAGATACACGCATGGGAAAAACATACCTGGAGAACGGGTTCCTTCAGAAGCTATTCTGTTATATACACGTGGCACAATATCGTATGCAATGTCTCCTAAGGCATAAAACCAGCAACCACGTAACATTGGCTACACTGCAACAGTGAGGGCAGGGGCTGAAAGTAACACCCGCCAATGCCAGCAGCATTTGTCTTTGGTGGATAAGTCACTGCCCGGTATATTTTAGTATTTGCTGTAATTTTGATTACTGTTGCACTTCATGATGAATTACAAACATGATCCATTGCACAAGTGAGCAGTACCTGATTATATACAAGACATAACAAGACAAAACAGGTGGGGTGACATATCTCTGAAATAGATTATATTCTTGGTAGGTAAATATTTGTAGTTTACCAGCCCTTAGCAGGTGAGCCAAAAAGTTCATTTCATACAGTAACAGCAACAATAAAGAGTAATTTCTATCATCTGTTATTGGTAATCTTAAGCGGGCAAAGGTTGCTGCAATCTCAGAAAAGAACGGCTCGAGTCAGCTTTGTGATAAAGCAAAACCGACATATCCACATTCCATTACGTTATCATTGCCCTGAAAGCAGCTTCAAATACAAGCCGAGGAGAAACCTGCTTCAACGATTTGACTGCGACCACAACAAGACCGCATTTACATTTACTATTTTAGCATTTAGCTAACGCTCTTAGCCAGAGCAGCTGACAGCGAGTGCAACAGTTCAAGAAGCTGAACTTCCTAGATCACCAACAGAACAAGCAACCAAAATGAAGGATAGTGAGGGTCAAAACCAAACAACGGCTGCAATAGCTACTCCTCTCTCCCTGGAACGATCATGTGTGATAGACAAGTGCTAGGCGAAGAAATACAGGGAATGCATTTTGGTTGCACTACCCCTTTAAGGGCGTACAGTGACTTTAAAGACAAACAACATTCCAGTGAGCTTTGAGCCAGAGCCCCAGCAGTAGCAGAAGATCCCACGGCTGCATGCATGGCTGAGCCCTGTCTCCGCTCATAACCTCACCCACCTGGATCAGACGCTCTCGGCTGTGGAGGGAGTGGCCTAGGCTCTGCAGCAGTGTACGGCCACCCTCCTCTTGCAGCAACTGGAGAAGGAAGGACAAATGACATGGTTTACCGGTCCAGTCAGAGTGGTAGATGAAACCATTTTGGGGAGAAAGAGAGGTCAGGTCAGTATACAGGCTCTACACAGCAGCTGAGAGGCCTGTTACTGATATCTATCATAAGACAACTGAGCCGTGGGCAAACTGCACTGGTTGGGGAGGATTCCAGAGAAAGGCCTCAGTGTGTGTGTTTATTTGCACTTGAATTCGGTGAAGGCAACACACCCTTGCAGAGTGACAAAGCTTAACACGCCTACCCATAATTCCTTGCATAATGCTGTATTTGTGCTCAGTCAACACAATATTTATAGGGTGTTTTGGGGGGTATTTAGTCACATGTGTGTCAGGTGTGTGTGTGCGTGCTCCATTAATAAACCTGTTTTTCTTGTGGGCTAGCTTAGCAGTCAGTTCCCATGACAGTTGGAAACACCTGTGTGGGCAGTTTCCTGTATCTATTATGTCACACGATGACAGAAACATGTTTGTTACAGCAACTTTGCTAATAACTAAATTTGTCTAACAACAATTTCAACATATAAGCGCCTCGTCAGTGGGAGTGTGTCAGAGAACAAACTGAACGCTTACTGGGCTCCAGTCCTCTGACCCGTTGACCTCAGTGTTAGCTGTTGGTTTGCCCTTTCCATGTTTCAGCTCGGCCTCCAGGGTCCTGACGCGGGCCACAGCTTGATCCAGCTGGCCTCGCAAATGCCTGACGGCGTGCTGCACCCTGCCTGTGGTGTTCTGAAAACACAGTAATGTGGATTGTGGTATTCTTTAGTGAAAGTATTTAAAATCTCTTTTTTCTGACTATTAGTCTGACCATATTGCTCCCGGATAACCTATTGCAGCACACTGTGTCAATATTTACACAGGGCTGGCACAGAAAAATCTTTGGTCAACCGTAAGCCAGTTTGCACCTATTGACTATAGCAGGGAGAGGCAGCCATGTGCCATGGAGTGGCAAGAGCCTGCAGGTTTTCTAAGTTAAATCACCTGCTGTAGCGTCTGAATGAAACAAACAAGGCCTAGTCTCGGCTCTCCATGCAACATGGTCACCTATCCCTGGTGTCTGTGACGTCTGGAAGAGAATGAAAACACTCACCTCTCGATGCAGAGGCATGAACTCGTCCCTCAGCTCTGTTAGAATATCGTCGTTTTCTCCATCCACTTCACCCCCTCCGTTCTCTCCGTTCTCCACATCTCCAAAGTTCAGCACCCTGTTCACTACCGGTGACGTCGTCTCTCCTACCTCTCCTGAGTACCTCCCTTCCTTCCTGCCCAGAACTGGGATCCTACTCCCCGATGGCGAACTGACCGGCTTTCCTTCAATACTTTTCAGCTCTCTAAGCATGAGGTTAACTGACTGATCACCTGGGGAATCGAACGGGTCAGCGCCATCGAGAGAGTCCAGCGATTGGATGGACTCTGTGCGGGAAGACGCCTGTAAGGAGAGGCTGGATCCCGCCAGCGAAGCTGGGCTGGAGCCGATGGACGAGCGCCCTAGCCAGTGGAGAGGCATGCTCTGGGACTTGTCCCGCGACAGGGCCAACGGGGAGAAGGGTTGGAAGGGCATGCGGCGGGGAACCCCACAAACGGACTCATAATCCGAGTCAGACACCCGTAAGGAATCGCACCCTTCACAACCTTTGCCCTTTTTACATCTTTTACCCGTCCTTATGAAATACGGACACGAGTCCCATTTCTCGGACCAGCACTCGTACTCCGAAAGAGCCATGTTCTCTTTGAGCATCTCTCTGTAGCCCTCCTTCTCCCCCTCTCCGTCCTCCTCGCTGGTGCTGCCCTTGGTCTGAAGGTGTCTCTGGCGGTACGAGTGGCGTACCCACCGCCTGATCTTGTCCCTCTCCTGGGTCAACTTCTGAAGCCTCTCTGACGAAAGCACCCTCACCCTGGCTATGACCGAGTCGAACTTGAACACCCGCTCTAGGACGCATACGCACTTGCCGCACAGAAACTCCCCCTGCCCGTCGCCTCGTGGTACAGACTGCCCCAGTATGTGGGTCAGCACCGAGAGCACGTCCATTCCTTTTGAGGTGGAGCTCAGGGATAACTGGGAGTTGGAGAGAGACACTGAGGACCCCAGGGATAATGTGCTACCTGTGAAGGCCAACAAAAACAGGTAAACGTATATACTTCAAACTCCTCAGTAGGCATACATGCACTAAAACTTCCTTTCCTTTTGCTCCACTCACCCCAGGGGCTGCTCTGCGAAGACCTGGACAGGCTTCCTCCTCTCAGGGACTCGGTCGGGGTCTGAGGCTGACCACCCTTCTTATTTTGGCCCCCGAACAGCCATCGTCTTTGATTACCCTGGAGGGCGCCCCCGCAGATTCGACACCAGTCATTTTTACCTCTGGAGGACATTACAGACGGAGAGGTGAACTGTCCCCCCTTGATGTCCACTGGATGTCTGGAATAATCTGTGAATAAAGAAAACAACAACAGCTTGGTTTGTATTTACAGCCTACTGTTGTATCTCAGTGTTATTTCTAGGAGAGAAGCTGGACACAATAATATAGGATTCATTTTATGGCAGCTTCAAAGTCTCTCTCCAAGTCAGAGCTGGATGCTGAAAAGGTTTGGCTTTGCTGTTCTCCCTCTTGAAGAGATGATGCTATGGGCAGTTTGTTCCAACTAGTTTGCAAATCAAATCGCATTTATTTGTATAGCCCTGAATCACCGTTACAGTCTCTAAGGGCTTCACAGTGCCCAGCATGTAAAACAATAAATGGTTAGTACACGACATCCCCCAGCCTTGGACACGCACAGACGACAAGGAAAAACTCCCAAAAAAACTTTTAGGGAAAATTGGAAGAAACCTCGGGCCGAGTTTGGACAAGCAGCGTATACAAGTATTAAGTATGAAGTATCTGTCTGCTGCTGTGTCTGTCCGTCTGGTTTCATCTGTTCCCTGGTGGATGTCTTGGCCAGCTGCTGGGTGTTTACAGTAGTTTCCCCACAGGGCGGGACACGTCGACCTTGAGCCACGCTGACAGTGAATCCAGTCAGACTGTAGCTGACTGAAATGCTTCTCTACAACATCCAGTCTTTCCATAAGCTTGTTTTTTCACGCAGGCTGCCTGCAAATTTCCAAAAGTTTAAGCCGTTTATAGCCCCTGTAATCCAGCCTAAATGAAATAAAACCACTTTCGCAATTGAAATAAATGTGAAAATGAGAATAGCTGCATACAGGTCTGCGTGCTGCCACCTTTCACGACCTCGGCAACTCAACTAAAGACTTTAAATGTTATATTTAACTGTATCCGCGACCGTTTACGGCAGTAATTAGATGATTTAAGACGCTGTTAGTTTCCAAGAGGGAATAACCTTTTGCTACAAATCACTCTTCACCATCCAGTGGAAAACAGATGAACTACTGCCTATATCTCGGTCTATTTTAAGCAACTGAGGTGCAGCGATTCAGCGTGAAAAGTCACATTAGGCTACGAAAGTCAAGTTACAGTCTCTCGCCATAAAGGTACAAATCAACATTCACACTTATTTCCTACCGCTGACTCCGATAACACAAGTAAATCTACAACTAGTTTTCATAGAACGCCGTTTATAGCGGAGACTCTCCACCGTTCAATCCGGCCTCGCGCACTCTGCGTGATAAAGTTGAGAAATCAGATTGAAGTCCGTCTCGGAAACCGCTCCGGATCATATAACGAAACCCAATCTCACAGCCCATCGGTGATATCTTCGAAAAACTATGTGTAAAGTCATAGAAAAGTTTCTTACAAACTCCACCGGCACCGGGAACTGGAGCGCGTTGCGGTTACGACACACCGGAGAGAGAAAACGGGAGCTGGGTGTCACCTTGCTGACGTCATCAGTCATACCTGTTTAGAGCAGTCATGTGCACGCCATCCGTAGTTCGCATAGTGGTTGATGAGTTAAAAATAAAATAAATATCATGACAATCCTCTGAAAAAGACGCAGGTTCACATTAGATACACGTGATATCTCCTGTCACTCCATAGTGGATTGATTTCCGTCCTGTCTGTTCATTATGGAAAATCAGTTAGTTTTGATTGATTGACGAGGTCCTCCATGCTGCCTTGATGTAATCATGTGTGAAGGGCAGGGGAAGTGTGTACACTCCAATCAGGGGCTAAATCAATCAGGACAAACTGCCTGAATAAGCCCTATTGACTTGGATCACTCAGATGAGAGGATGAGAGATAAGAGTAACAAGATACATCCAAAGAGAAAATGACAGACCAGCACGTTAAAGAGAAGCAATTCTCTATGTGTTCTTGCTGCTTTAAACAACCATTACTGTTTGAAGAACCAGTTGAACCTCTTGAGTAGCTCTGATTAGACTTCTATTCGAGGAACCATTTTTGGTTCCCTATAACACTTGGTGGTTTCATGCAGAACTACATGGTTCTTCAGTAGCTTTGACTTTTCATAGTTTGTAACTCCAAATTTCGAGTTTCAAGTTTCAAGTTTATTTAACAGGGTATGATAAAACCACAAACATCAAAGAGACCTTGAAGTTTGATGAATTACACAGAGATGAGGCTACACGGCTGATACTCATCCCCAGTCCCTGGACAGGTGACTAAAAAATAACATTATGAAAAGACAACAATAAATCTTCCAAAGGTTATACACATATAAAACACAGAATATTTACACTGTTATGAAGCAATTGTAGACCTGATCAATGCCATTTCAAAGTATGTCATTTTTCACAGTTTGGTGGTGATGCAGTCGTAGCATCTGCCTTTGGGTCAAGTTAACTGTTGACAGGATAGGTGAAAACCAGACTCACACTGCTGAGTGTCCATTATACTGCTTATGTACAAAAAAACAAACATTTCATATATTCTTAAAAGGCTCCAGAGCACCATAAAAGTACACCAGAGGGCATTCTTCTGGTTGGCTTGCCTCAGCTGCACCCCATGTTGTCCCATGAAGTACTGCTTATCAGCACAGTTGATGTGTCTTTGATCCTTGAACAAAACTTCCTGCATGACCTTTTCTTTTTCTAAAACATTCAGCAAAATTAAAAAAAACAAAAAACATTGTGTGTGCTTGCATGTGCAATTTCAGACATATATCAGTTAAATAACACATTCCACTGACGCTGATAACACTGTATGTCTTGTCAGGTCAGCCACTTCTCTATGCAGCTGCTGAACACTGTGTAATTCGAGTGCCAGTGAGTGTGCTGCACTCCCGAGTGCACACAAACCAACACGCCTCCTCGTGCATCCAGCGTCTTCAGACCAAACGTATCTCTGACGTAAAACTTTCAAGGAGAGAGAAGGAGGGAGCGCACAGTTAATGTGAACACAGTTAATAGTTGGAGGGTTTCATTCCAAAATGTGCTGTCCAACATTTTAAAAAGGTGACACAGACTTGAAATGACAGCATAACACAAGCTTCATGTGAAGCTCAACTGGAACTGGATACTAATTTTCATCGTAGTTAGCAGTACTTTAATTTTTTTTCATCAGAAGTACACCTTTGATTCTTTTATCATACATACATGAGAACTTTATTTACATCAGTGATGTTAGGGCAGGATTTACCTTGTTTTTGTTACCTTGTTAGGAAGTGAAACCACGTACCTGCTGGTTCCTCATTTCAACAATGTTCTCGTTACTGTCATAGAATCCAAAGTGGCTGTAGAAAGAGGAAACAAGGTGTTGTTCCATATAAACAGCATCGCCATTGCACGGAAAGATCAGTGATTTAGACCAAACTTCTGCAGCTGCTCACAGAACAACAATTTTCAAGGTTGTTCAATGATTGCATGTTCATTTTAGAATTGATTTTTAAAAATCTTGTATTTTATCTTTCAGCCATGGCCCTACCTGTTGATCTCTCTGAGGGCTGCAGACACTGTGGACATTTGTTGAAATAAACTGAGGACCTGCCTTTATAGCATCGATTTTACTTTGAGCATCGCTTTCCTTTGTTCCTTCCTCTTCTATTTTCTTTTGATACTGAATTTTATGTTTAAGCTTATTCTTATTTTAATGTGATTCTATGTTTGACTGGTTTTATAACCATTATATTAATAACACTAATAATAACAATGATAATAAAAATAAGTGTTGGTTAACTAATTGAATTTATCACAGGCCCATTAAAATTGAAGAGTTGTAAGTGAAAGTGGATAAATCTGTCCATGGGATAGAAAAGCTTGATGATGTTTTCCACCTGGACTGCCACGGCGTGATGACACCATCATCTGGTCCTCCAATCAGCACAAGCTTCTTGATGCGCAGGAAGTTTTCCCTCCAGGCTGAGGAGGATAAAGGGAGAAATGCACGTTTTATTTTTTGTGAAAGCATATTGTTACAGTAAAACAAGTCAATCCTGCATGTTTCAGATATGAAGCCGATAAAGGGTATTCACTTCATTACCTTTCATTTCCTTGTGAGGTTTATCACCATTTAGTAGTGGCAGAAAGCTGTTGCTCTGCAGGAAGAGGGATCTATGGTGAGGGTCTAGGGGGAATTTAATCATGATGAAAAGTATTAGTATCGATTTAGAGGGAGAACAATGCTATTTCTAATTTCTATTAGTTATAGATTATATTAGTTAAAGAAAAATCTAGATTTTCACAGTTCTCAATTTGTTTATGCACTAACACTGACTAAAACCTGACACTCATGTCCCAAACCCTAAAACCAATTCTGCAAAAAAACAAAAACACTTTCTACTTTTCACTCAGACTACAATTCTGTACATTTGTCACAATCTTCATCTGTAAAATTCCTTGTGTTCACATGGAAAGCCCTGCCATGCAAAATGCTCAACTGAAATGACCAATTGGCTACAATTAAGTACAATTATATAAAATTAAATTATATTATATAATTGTATCATTTAGATGCAAAATTCAATGTTGAAAAGCCATAACATGGTTTTGAATGTAATGTTTCCTTTTGCAAGAGATTTGTAGAGTTTTGTGTCTGTTTTTTGTTTTGTTTTGTGGTGACATTTTTTTAGAAAACGAAGTGCAGTTTCATAAAACCTGTGTAAACAATTGAGGAAAAACTCCCCCTCCCCTCTCTCACCATTCCAGTAGTCGCAAATAGACAGTTTCTGTCCAAATCTGTTGTAGCAGATATGAAAGAATGTCCTCTTAAAGAGCTCAGGAAAAATCCGCCTCAGATAGTTAGTATCTGTGGAGTGAGACAGTTACAGAGTACGTTGTGTTGTCTGTAAATCAATACAAACTCATGAGTTACACTATCTATGACTTATCAACACAGTTTGTTGTTCTGGTGTAAGCGCTGGCAACTTGGCTGAGAGTCCTAATTCTTGTATTTGGTAAAATGAGCCCATCTGACCTCCGTATTGCCCAGCCTGTGGCGATGAGAGGGAGATGAAGGTGTGCACGTTGTGGTCTGGAATAGTGGAGAGGAGAGCTCGACAAATCAGCCCGCCTGAGGAAAGGAAGACGAGAAAGGAGGCATGAGCCGCAACATCCAGCAAGGCAGATTATTATCACTGTAGCACCGTCACCAATATACAGCATCTGATGCAGCTATCTGTGTCGCTATAGTCTGAGTACCTATGTGGAAACCTGGCCTGGATGCTGAGGGGGGGTCAGGTATGTGATATTGTCATATCTCCCTTCATGATTCATCCAATTAGGCACCTTCAGATACTTCTGAAGATATCTGGTCAAAACCTTGTATCTCCAAAGTTTATCCAGTGAGGTTTGAAAGGGTTTTAGAAACCCAACAAAGGCAGAATTTGACCATTAAATCCTTCAACTGAAGTGAAAACACAAAAATCACCAAAACTGCTCCTAAAAATAAATTCATGCTACTGAGAAAAAACACGAAAAAATATACATCTGCAGCAACTTGAGATTAAAAGCAGGGTGGACATTTTCAATTATTTTGGTAGATCGTTCTTTAAATGTTCTCAGTATGGGAGCTCAAAAAGCCACTGCAGAGCCTTGAACTGTGAACTATTTGATATAAGTGGCACTTATCTTGGTATGCTAGAAATGTGGAAATAAGATTTCAAGGGCTATATAAATATTTTCACTCAAGTTGCGTGTGTGTGTGTGTGTGTGTGTGTATGTGTGTGTGTGTGAGTGTGTATGTGTGCATTAAATATTTGAATTCAATTTGTGGGTGTAGGTGTTTGTGTATGTGTGTGTGTGTGTGTGTGTGTGTGTGTGTG
>CABFOQ010022662.1:0-12095 GCA_900660455.1 Gephyroberyx darwinii
GAATGAACATCGCTGAAGTGTACCATCTATGTTGATCTGTGTACTCTTTCTTCCCCATACTAGCTAATCTAATTCTCTGCCCCTCTCTCTCTCTCTCTCTCTCGTTCTCTCTCTCGCTCTCTGTGTCCCTGTCCCTCTCTCTCTCTCTCGCCCTTTCTCATCTCTGTAGAGACTGCATTTGCCTCCAGACCTGTCAGACACAGTGAGTCGTGTGAGCAGGGGGGATCTGGCAGGAGCGGCCATGGTGGGTTCAGCCTGTGGCTCTGGCACTTCCGGCAACAAACACCTGGACTTCTAGAGCTCCCACACAGTCGCCAGGGGCAACCAACACCTGGAACTCCGGAGCGTTGTCCTCTTTACCGTGGCGACCAGGTTGTTCCCTCACCCACATAATGTCAACAGCAATAACCCTGCCAGCCATTTCCACCTGCCAACTGTCCCAGCCAGGGGTGAAGATCTAAACGTCCACAGTGCCTCCCCTCATAATGGACACATTTCATCATACATTTCAAGTGCTTCTTTTTTTTTTGTTTTAATGAGTATAAGTATTTTATTTCTAACTCTGACAACTAATAAGACACATTCAAAGCTCATGTAACTCACCTTATTTACCAGTTGTGATCCCCAAATTGTGAGTTTGGCGTTTTAAGGATCTGTGCAATTCTGAAATATTCAGCATCAAAGATTTGACCGTCTGGCAAAGCTGTTATGTACTATCTTTTGAAATATTTAACTTTGAAATGTTCTAAAAAATAATAATAATAATAACACCACACTAGCATCAAGTAAAATTCAAAGATAATGAATATGTGGATTATTCAGTTTTGCTCAAAAAGTCAGATAGAACCAAGCTCACACCATGTCGAGATTTGAGTTTGCTATGTAAAAGGTAGGGCAAGAAGTATTTCACCCAATCGAAGCCCAACATGGAAGATCATTTTAGATTTTTGGTTTGCCTCTGAGTCTTTGTTTACAAGTAACAACATTTTTATTTTTCCAAGTATTATGGATTGTCAGTCTTTGCGTCTGATTTTCGTAGCATTGCATTTGAATGGCATGGTCCCAAACTCCATACTAACTTCACTTCCTGCACCATGGTCAATCAAATCAAATAAAACATAATCATAATCAAATAAAATGTGTGTTTTTGAGTTGAATAAAAGAGTAGTAGTGAATACACAGTACAAGATAAATGTTTTGTTATTGTATTTTTTACTTTTGTGTAAAAATGTGTCTCAACACCAGCTCTGTGGAGAGAGGCTGTATGGTAAGTGTGTTGTTATGAACCACTGATCTCTGGTCTGCCTCACTGGTTTCAGGTTAGAATAGAGACGGTTCCATCTGACCCCAAGACTGTGCCGGTGAGTGATGTCTACCTAGAGCTGAGCAGGAATGTGGGCAGAGGGTAGGAGAGCTGGATTTGGGTGCAGGCTTCACACCTCATCAGGCATGTTTGCTGGATGAGCTGCTTTGCCATGACAAGCCCAAAAGAACAAATTAGGTCAAATGGTGACACAGGGAAATATAGAAAATACTACACGAAGAATTAAATTGTTTTTGTTTTCCTTATTTTGCCGTTGATGTCGGTTTGAATATTTGTGCCTGTAAAAAGTGGCAGTATTGGTAACCATCTGCAACACACGTGTAGGAGAGGGAAGTGTGTTGCCTGACAGTTTCATGCATGATTGGGCTCCTCTTACATGGCGTGTACGTCTTTGAGGAGAGAGAGAGATGACATACGCGGGTCACTTTTACAGGTGAACAAAAGCTCGGGTTGTTAAGATAACAACAGTTATCCAAGTTGTTGTTGGAGAGCTGACAGATTCAGGGTATTCTTCTGAGGTAGATTAAAATGAAATGGATTCATTTCGCCACGTGTTTACGTTCCCATCTATATGTCCGTTTTTACACTTGCTGTTGGAGAGAATCCAAGCCGACTCCAGGGAAAGTTGTTTTACTGCTGTGAACGTGATGTCAGCCATGCTTTATGTAATGCTGTAGTTATATACCTCTACGTATCAGGGTTAATTCACTTTCACTTCAATCTATTCATAGAATGGATTTTCTTCAAAGTTCAAAAAGTTTCAACCATTTAGACATTGCTTACGTGAATTGCAGTTTCCATTTGAAATTTAAAAGAATTAAAGTGAATTGATTCCAACTTTGCCACGTATGTTGGGCCAAGGGCAGCACAGCTTGTACATTCAGTACATTATGTCTGTATATATATTAAGATTTCCATTAACAACAGCAACAGCATGATCTCATACTCCCGACTGACTGAATTTCTCAGTGTCCTATCAAATTCAGTACATGGTTAGACCATGCTGTGGTTATGATTAGCCATGTGTGCCTCTGTTACAGGCCGGTGCTTCTCAATGCTGATTCAAGGTACCAAGAAATCTACTTTAATTTAACCTTACAATCAGGTAGAGATAGAGTTGTCCTGTCCGTTTGCTGTCATTCAACAACCACTCCAGTATTTTTTCAGATAGATGATTGTCCCTCCATGCATCACAGGTGGACCATTCTTCTACACCCTAAGCTCCTATGGCCTGGTTTTCATCATGACATATTCTCATTGGTCCCATTGGTTCATAACCATACCCATACTTGTCTTCCTGTAGTGGTCCTAGCTGAGGCCTTGTCGTTACTATTGTTGAAAGGGATTCACATCCCAGGACTAAGCCGTTCAGGTAACACAATGTCGGACACTAGATTTTGGATATTTTCACCATGTTAAAAAAGTACTTCTTCCAGAAAGTAGTTTTTTGTTTCAATAGAAAAATACTGTCTTCAGAAGTATTTTGTCACAGATTACATGAGGTTTTTCAATTTACAAAATACACAAACAGTAATGATTTGTTGAATATGTGTTTCTAATGGAAGGGAAAATACTTCCCATCTGTACATGAGGCCCAGCGCTGAGTAGAGCTGCTCCAGTGATATTGTCTTATTCTGATGACGTCTCTGAATGGGAGAGTGTCACCTTCTGTTTGCTGCTGTGGGTATTCAGACAGACTTCCAGGCCTTGATTAATGTGTCTCACTACCCTAACAAAGATAGAACAAAGAGTGCAAAGTTCTCAGGAACTTTTACAGGAACTTACTGCTCAACTTGACTTTGTTCGGAGCAGGAATTACACTTAAACCTTTGTATCCTGAAGCTGTGTATTATTTAGACTTCCATTAATTGCTGTCTTTCTTGCATTTTGAATTCCTTTCATTCTCTCTCTCTCTCTCTCTCTCTCTCTCTCTCTCTCTCTCTCTCTCTCTCTCTCTCTCTCTCTCTCTCTCTCTCTCTCTCTCTCTCTCTCTGTCTTGCTCTCTGTAATTATTAATGTTCCTTCTCTGTCTCGGTGCAGTTGTCTAGCCCGTTCTCTTCTCCCCGTGCCCTCCAAACATTATTCCTCCATCTTTGTGATAGTCCAAGAAAAGTGAATGTAGAAACTGCATCAGCCTCTTAAAAATCTGATTAACCTCCAAACCTTAGCTTCTGATTGGACTATTAAATATTGAGTGGGATGTGGAGATTGAAGCAAGACCTAAGGTATTTGGTGATGTTACTGCTTAGGCATGCTGTGTGAATGTTACCTGACCTCACTCTCTCCTTTTAGATGCACTCCTCTATGCACACATTCTCTCTCTCTTGCACACCCCCTTCAAATCCATACACACACAGACACAACCCCCCTGCTGAGGCAGCAAGTGAAGCAAAATAACTCACTCTGCCACACAATCGCTCCTCTGCCTCGCTCTAGGCACTGACTGCTTTATTCCATGACTTTTTTTTTCTGTTCCCTGCTCCCTCCACCTCCTCATTGGTTCTGTGTTGTTTTTTTTTCATACCATCGTAACTCTACTAAAACAAGGGCCAGTGATGGTGAATTGCCTGACCTTTCCCATTGTGTGGTGGTGTTGTGCTGTGTGGTCTGTGTGCAGTTGGTTCAGGCGATACATCAAGAGAGGTTTGTTATTTCGGACACCTTGTTTGGTGGGAATTGAAAGTCTTGTTTGTGTATTAGAAGATCTCGTATTGGCTTTTTGCAACATTAGATTCACATCAGTTGATTTTAACTTTGCACCAAAGGCGTGTCTTGTCAATATTGAGAAGTGTCT
The DNA here is from genome assembly GCA_900660455.1 of Gephyroberyx darwinii. Classification (NCBI taxonomy): domain Eukaryota; kingdom Metazoa; phylum Chordata; class Actinopteri; order Trachichthyiformes; family Trachichthyidae; genus Gephyroberyx; species Gephyroberyx darwinii. Next base: position 4,119 of record CABFOQ010022662.1, read on the forward strand.
CTACCCACTCACTAAAGACTGACAGATTGTATTAGACACCTCATTAAACAGGCAAAAAGGCTTTCTTTAAGACACAATTTTACTGTACAAAATGTTTTATAGTTTTCACAAAATACATTTAGAAAGCTCCATTTTAAATAAAATTAAATTGAAATATTTAAGAGACAGCGTGTAGACGTTTTATCTCAGAAGCATTGCTCAGACGTAAACCCAGTATACGTGTCCATGTTCTACGTACACACTGAAATAAAAATGCATAACTCAAAAGAGCATGACAGATGATGCTAGAAAAACCCTCCCATGGTCTTCAATTATAAATAAGGACTGCTGGGTTAGACTGCAGTCTAACGAACTCGAAGCCAATGTAATTGAACAGAACTTGTTTACAAAATTTTGCAACACAAGACTAATATCTTTTAAAAAAAACATTGTGTACTAGATGAAATACAAAGGCTTTGGTCTGTTTTACAATCAACAATGATTAAATCTGATATGTACTTGTAAACAACTGCCAAACACTTATGTTTAAAACTCTGTCAAGCAATGTTTAATCATAATTATAGGAATTAAATATTTCTAGTTGCACAAATTCTTTTGACCATAGGACACTATAATACAACTATACCTAAGAGACAAATTGTACCTGACCCTAAAGAAATGTATTTTATGATGCATGAAACATTTATAGAATATTCTCGGGGATATAAATGAAATCAACTTTTATTGGAGAAATCTTTCTGGAAGATTTCTAGGGAAGACAAGTACTTTACATTTTGACATAAACAAACTGGGTTATATCGAAGACGCAGTCTACCATTTACAGACTACAGGTATTTCTTACACCTGTTTTCCACATTTAATGTTCTTCATGGTAATCTAGAGTCAATCCAACCACCGAAGCAGAGGTCCAAGTAGTGTCGCATGTCGCACCATCTTTGCACACCTTTAGTTGTTGACAGCGATCCAAGTCAACATAAGCCTACAAACCCAGGCCCAGTCAGCTCATCTGATCATGGAGGAGTCAAGACCACAGTCTCAGTGGGTGGATCGAGTTTGAACTTCCTCTGCTAATATCCATTCGTAAGGAATAAGACCAATAAATAGTTTTTGACACAGTAAGAGTCTTCCCTCCAGCTTTTCCTCTTAAATGATATGCAACAGCGTCCAGAGACCATGCAAAGTCTGGTAGAAAGTCTCGATATAAGCAGATTAAAAGATAGTCATGGCAGAATCTCTCGGGTTCTCCTCTCTCAAACAAACGCAAGACCAACATGGTTTTCTAGCAGTCCATCTATCAGTACTTGATCTTGGTTTTTCATATTAACATACAAATGGCCATTTACAAACACACCAGAGAAAAAAGGAAACAATGACTGAAGTTGGAAATAGAAAAAAAAAACATAAGTTTTTGTTCCATAAAAATTTAACACCGGGCACTTTACAGAGGTCCATTTTTTTCTGTCTGTCTTTCCATCGTTGTTCTCTCTTCAAAGTCCTCATATGAATGTGCCTGGAGCTACAAAACAGCACACAGTCCCATTGGAAAAACAAAGCCCAGATGTCCCAAGGCTCTCCCAGAGTCTCTCTCTTTTCTTCTCCTCTTCTCTCCTCTATCCTCTCTCGCCTTCTCTATTCTTCTCTGCTGTGTATGTGTGAGGAACACTGCCGGAGGGCGATGGTGGAGTGGGCAGTTACAGGGTGAAGTAGCTCTTCTCTCTACTGTAGTCTTGACCAGTACTGAGACATGTCAGGCTCGCTCCCTGGGACTTGGACAGGGACAGACACTCCAGGAGAGATGAGTCCTGCAGAGACAAAAAGGAAAGACGTCGGTAAGGATGGCCCACAAGTCAACGTGGAGAACATGCCAAATCAGAAAAGGAGTGCCACTAGTTAGCCTTATGGCACAAAACATACTTTAAAGGCTTGCAAATAGGTAGAGAAGCAGTGGAGCTGCAATGAGTCACAATGGTCTGCACATGGGTACACTGTAAAATGCTTGCAAGCTCGATAAATTGAGGCTTTGGCAATGGCATTTAAACAGAGTACAACAGCAAATGAATCAAATTAATTAGCAATTTAGCACAGAGGAAATGTGGCTATGCATGATTAACTCTTCATGACTATAACCAGTATATATGGCTCTCAGTAACAGCATCCTAATGGGGTGGAACTAAACTATGGGCTGGAGTAGTTGGATTGACATGATGGGGCTGAGCTGAGATGAAATGAGCTTCGTTCATGTGATTGGAGAAAGAAAATGGTGTGGGATGTAAAGATATTGATCCACAGACGTTTCAGAGTAGTTTCTCAAAAAGAAGGAAAGGAAAAGGAATATTGCTATGAAAGATCATGAAATAAAGAATGTATGCACGGCTATGTAGTACCCCCTTATTACGGGAAAGGTGGCAGATATTTAATCAATAGTTCCATAGTGTGCTATTTGTTTTCATTAATTGCCAAGCATGTTGGTAAACAATGAGCTTTCTGCCTACCTGTTGAGGTGGTACCAGAAGTGGTCATTGATTGGCTGTTCATATGTGCCTGCATATGAGGGGGCGTGTATGTTTCGTAGCTCCGCCCGTTCACAGGCGAACTGGTAGGCAGCATGCAGGAATAAGAGGAGGTCTGGCTGGGCTATAGATGGGGAGAGAATGTGACATTAGCTTCGCCAAACCATAGTTTTCAGCTTAGTACTCTGTACAGCAGCTTATACGCTTTTATAGGCACGTCAGCAATACCTATGAAAGTGTTTTGATATTCACAGATTTATTTATAACCCTGTGAGGAGGCTACTGCATGCCTTAAAAAATACTTTACTCAAAAGACACATTAACACCGTTAATATAGATAAGTATGACTACTGAGAGGATCGTGGTCATCTACTTACTTGCATAGGTAGGTTGTTTGCCATGGTGAAGCTAGGCATGGGGGGCAGCGCACTGTAGGTATTTGTGAGTGCAGTGTCAGGTCTACCCAGCATTGACCCCGAAGTGAATGACACTGAGGATGGAGATGAAAAACGTGGTTACATTTGCTGAAATCACACAGCGTGAGAGACAGTTTCATTAGCGTTAAGCAGTGCGTGCGTGAAGCGACGCCTTATTTGACAGAGCGATGGGCCCCGACAGATACCTGGCTCAGGTAAGCACGAGGTTAGCTCTACCGTTGTGCCTTCGTGCCTGATTCGCTAATTGGGCAGCCGGGAAGCTCAATCAACCGTTATTTCATGTTCAAGCCGTCAAATCGACCGGTGCAGCTTTCTGAAAGCCAGACAGCACAGCCAACAAGGCCTCTTCTCCCCGCTTTATAATAATATGGATACATATCTAAAAATATTCCCTGTTGGTTCTCTGTGAGCTGAACTCATAAACAGTGTTATTAACGGCGTCGGGTGGTAACGCAACACTCATTAGCACCTTGAAAGCATTTTTAGTAACGACTAGTGTAACGAATTACTGTTATGGTTTTAGCAGCAATGTTACAGACACCAATCAAAACGATACGTTTTTACCTTCGTTATCACCCCCTCTAAATATCATAATGAAGTTGAATTATCCAAAAATGATATCACCACCACCAATCCGATTCATTTTCATCTTCGTCATCCTCTTGTTTTGTTTTGTTTTTGTTTTTTTTTAATGTATGAGAGGACACCAGTCGCCATTTTGGGGGGTGTAGCGGTAAAATCAACCGTGATGCTGCACGTGGTGGACCTACCCGGTGTGGTGGGTTGTGGTATGGCCTGGTAGACGCTGGTGCTGAAGCTGCTGCTGATGGGGATGTGACTGGAGGAGTTGTTGGCCTGGCGGCGCTGGTTCCGCAGCTTCTCCTCTCGCCTCCACTTTGCTCTTCTATTGGAGAACCATACCTGCAGAATCTTTCTATTAGTTTCAATACTGGCACTTAAAAAAAAACATTAAGAGTGCTTGCTTGCTGCCCGAATTGGATGCCATGGGGTTAAAGTGTGTGCACTCACTTGTATTCTTGCTTCAGGCAGGTCTATTTTCGCTGCTAGTCTCTCCCTCGCGAAAACATCAGGATAATGAGTTCTTTCAAATTCTATAATGGGGTAAATCACACAATAAAAGTTGTTAGTAAATCAGCAATAAAGTATAATTGGATTAATTGATTTTTTATAATATATAAGGGGCGTCAGTTCATTAAATTCAAATGTATCATATTATATATAATCTATAAAGAAAAACCTTTATATTGATTACATTTTTGGGGACGAATTTGAGTCATGACGATGACTGACGAGACATTATTATTTGATCAATGTGATAAATTATTAGACCTATAGGCCACTAAACTGTCTCAGGGGAAGTTGGTTCTGAATGCTTCCCTGGGGTGATTCTTTAAGGTGTGTGTAGTTTATTAATAATAAGAGTAATAATCTGTAATAATATTGAGACTAATCGTGGCTAATATATGGCTGGTATAAATGTTTTAATTGATGAGTACCAACCTTTTTCCAGTGCTTCAATTTGCTCCTGAGTGAAGGACGTGCGGTTTCTCTGTAGTTTTCTCTTCAGCTGAAGTCGCATCTGTGTCTCATCTGAATCCTCCCCGTTCGAGCTGATGGAGTTTGTATTCTCTCCTGCACCGTCTTGTTGTTGGCAGCCATCTGCACAAATATAACACAAATATACATTTAATTAGACTAATTGAATAATTCTTCATGGGTTCTTATGTTCTATGAGCCTACAGCAAATTATACAGACCGCGGTGCAGCATCATTAATTACTGGGATTAAAGCCCCTATCTTGGTTGATTTAATTCCAAATCCGATAAATGACTACTAACGTTTGTTTCACGGTGGTAGGCGATCCCCTGCTTAAAACAGAAACCATATCAAAAAGGGGCTTTGCAGTTAGACTGTTTATAAAATATTGTGGGAAAAACATCCTGGCGAGGGAAAGGCTGCACAAACTTATCGTTTCCAAACAATGGCGCATGTTCTCAAAAGGTTAAGAGAAATGTGACAAGATGTGGCGAGCCCCTTTTCAGAGCCTATGAAATGTATTAAAACCCCAAACTCTCTAGCCCCCTTTTTTTTTTAGAGCAGAGAAATGCCTCAATGGTCGTTCCCATATGGGCGTTGGTATCGCCATTGAGGTGACCACCAACTTTTGAATAGGAGAAGACGCTTTTCACAATGATACAATGCCTTCAGGAGTAAGGGAAACCATTAAACTATGGACACAGCCAGGGACGACCAGTGAGCCCTCGGTGGGTGTAATATATGGGAGGGGGGGACTATTGGAGGAGATGACAAAAGGATCCTCTCTCTCTGGAGGCGCACAGGCTATAGTGCTTTGGCATTGTGCACACGAGGATCCCAGTCAACAGAGCTTTGAGTCCAGTGTGTTAACCCTTATCCACTACCATCATTAATCACGTCCCCCGGCCAGCTACACGCCAGTCAGGATTTCTGTCTTCAATTGGAAACAAATGAGTGAGGAGAGAGCATGCAACCCCCTGAACAACCAAAATAAGGCCAATCTATTCACTGCTCCTGGTTGTCCGCGGTGGGCCCAAAGGCCCCTTCAGTTGCAGGGCGAGGCTTATCGACTAATGTCTGTCTTGTTGTTGGACATCATTATCACACCGAGAAGTTAATGTGAAATTAAGCAGGGGGCGCGTTGATAGTCAGAGAGTGGTTTATGTAATATCTGGCTGATGTCTGGGCCTATTGGTGGAAATCAAGAAGAGGCATTTCAGCTTTTGCATGCGAATTACATTTACATTTTAGGCATTTGGCCGGGGTGAGTGAGTAGGTAGGCTCAGTGCCTTGCTCAAGGACACTTCGACAGGACTGAACCTGACACCTTGTTTTTACAGGACGGCCTCTCTAGCCACAAGGGTACTCTGTCTCTTGAGGAGCAATAGGAGACAATATATACCGGTCAAAAATAATTTAATATCATAAGTATAAGATTCCATATTTAGGGAAAAATTATGGGATGCGATGCATAATCTAATTCAGGCAGTTGAAGTTACACGTTGCACTGAATATACATTTACTCATAAATCTCCTGCAGGGCAAGTAGATGATCTGTGCCGTAGGCCTGAAAAAGGTTTGGTGTGTATAGCTAAATTTAAAATGCTTGTTGATGCATTGGGGGGTTGATACCACAACTTTCTTGACATTTTTCTCTTGCTGCAAAGTAGACGAAAGTATTTTTTATATAGGCCAATAGTTTGCGTCTACGCTATTTGTTTCTTCCCTACGGATAATCCATAAAAAGGAGTGAATGTGCAGCCTATTATCCGTCTGCCAGACCCACTGACGCTAGGTTGGGATTTGTTTTCTTTATAAAAGCGCTGGGAAATAAACTCATTCTTTAGTATCACGATGTCTCAGTCAGTGAGGCGGAAAAGCAGCAAAAGAGATACCGAACCAATTGCGGCACCTTTCAGCTGCTGAGACCGGATCAAAACACTCTTGAGAAACCGCTTAAAACTGAAAGAGAAAGTGAGAGACTAAATCCTATAGACGGGATTTAGTGCCATATAGCCAACGAGTGAGAGAGAAGGAGATAAAAGACCAAATCGGTGAGGACTTTCATTCTTTCCTCTTTGGATAGAGTTGTCTTCTTTGGGGCCCTGTCATTCTCCATGTATCCATTATATGCGGTTGGTTGTCGGTGGAAAACATATTTTCGTTCCCCTGAGACAACTGGCTCGCCTAAACACTTAGGCTACTGAATTAAAAATACAAATCAAATAGAAACCTATTATTGTTGTTATTAATGTTGTTATTATTAATGTTGTTGTTATTAATATAGAGTGATAATAAATAATTCGTAGTAGTTGTAGTTACTGTAATGTGTTCTGTGACTAAACAATACCACTAAATTAGATAAACATTTAATAAATATTATTGTTGTTGTTATTATCAGTTAATAATAGTAATAAAATAATGATTTTATTCGTAGTAGTAGCCAAGTAGTTTTGGTAATGTGATTACAAAATTAAGTTAATCATTTTAGCTGCTAATATGATCCTTTCCGCTTTACTGCTTGCTGATAACAGGCCCACGTGTCCAAATGGTCATCAAACAAATGCAAATCTATTATTTACAACGACTGAATTCCAGCACTTGGATGTTCCCATCCTGATGAATATAAAATAGACATAATGCTTCCTCACGAGGCGACTTGTTTAATGAATGAATGAATTTCCGAAGCAAAGAAAAGTCGCAGGTGGGTTTCTTAAGAACAACTAATGCTGCTTGTATTTGGCCAGTGGGCCCACAGCAGCTCTCTGAAGTGGAACATTTCCATAGCAGCCTTACCATCTCCACACTCCTGCATGTTGCCATAATGAGAGACAAAGCCCTCTCTAATGAGCAATTACAAGTAGTGCGGGCTGTTCCCATAACCAATCATTGCGTGTGAAGGAAAACATTCCTTTGTACTAATATCCCCGCACACAGCTCTCCAGCTCTATTCCCCATCAGGAGGGGAGGAAAATGCAGGCTGTTGGATGGACACCTCCGCTGAAAGGACAAGCCACTGTCACGCACATCCTTGTCTGGGACAGTAGAGGCATTCAGACTGCATGCATGGCATCCTCTAATCGACTAGTCTTAATTGGGGGTCTTGTTCTGGGCATCAAAGCATGCCAATACAATACCTTCCTGAGAAAAAAGGGCTATGGATCGGAAACTTTAACGCAGCAGTGCAGTAGGAATTTTACCCCACCAGCAAATATTCATAATCATATTTGCAACTGTATGATGACCTGATGTTAATCCCGTTTAATACGACCACTTTGTCACAGTCAAAGCATGTGTTGTGATTTAAAACTGTGATTTCAAATGTGTAATTGTGGTTATAACCGCTTGACTCTGTATCAAGTACGGATATTAATACTGTCTTGCTATCGAGTCTGAGGGCCCAGACATAGTTCCTGCCCTGCAATAATGTACTTTGATTTGCTTTTTTTTTTTTTTTTTTTTTTTTTTTTTTT